>JAWZSL010000036.1:1998696-2048696 GCA_034769285.1 Lutjanus argentimaculatus | reverse complement strand
TGTTGTATGGTTGTGTAGAGTTGTTGAGTTACAACCTGTATGACCTGCTGAGGAACACCAACTTCAAAAGGAGTCTCCCTCAACCTCACTAGAAATGTTCAGCATACAAAGTATGTTAAATAAATGAACTTATAAAAAGATTAAATCTGACTCATACCTTCATTCCACACAAATTGTGCTAATATTGCTATGATATGTGTTGAAAAATGCGTATGAGTGTATTATAGTAGCGAATAAATTGAAAAATATACAAAAAGGCTATATATAATTTTTGGCCAGTAAAAAATCCTTCTGGCCAGTAGATTTTAAAAGCTCACTGGCCAAGTGGCCAGTGAGCCAAAAAGTTAAGTTTGAACCCTGTATATATATACACATCTATCTATCTTAGGGATGGGCGATATTGGCAAAAAAATTTATCCCGATAATTTATGACATTTAGCCGATAACGATAAATATGACGATAAAATACAGCAGAAATAATGTCTAGAAGGTAATTGTTGATTTGCAAAACTCTCGCGGGATTTGTGTCCGTTGTTTCTACTAAAATATCAAACTCGCACGATCTTTCGCAGGTCTAGGGTTCCCTTCTAGACACGACCCTCTCTGTGATTCTGTCAAACTAATGACTGTCTGTGAACAGCATGATGTGACACTCTGCAGTGTTTCTCACACAGAGACTTTATTTGTGCGGACACCCAGGTACAGTTTTTGACCAATTTTGGCATTTTTATTTTTTTAATCAGCCCGAGAGGATGACAGCATCCACAACTGATTAACGATCAATCTGCCCTCCTCCTCCTCCCTCACCTGTTCGCTCTGCTGTGAGAAGGTCAGACAGTTTCTGACAGAGAAACACAGACTCTCTTGTTTAATGTAAAGGCCTCCTTATACAGTTGTTTAATCTTATAAGTGCAGCTGGTTGGTGTCATTCAGCATCACGTTAGTTTCGATTGTTTTAATAAACTCTGTCATTAACAACAAGTCTCCTCCACATGCAGCTTCTCTGCTGCTGTGAAAACTGAATCACGGGTGAATTTATATGTGGGAAAAAAACAAAAAAAGGAGTTGGGTTTTAGCTCTTTGACTTTATAAAACATCCTGCTGATGAAGAAAATCAACAGATCAGACAGACAGGGTGAGAGAAACACACTGACCTCCTCTGTGTGCGTACTGTACGTGTGCGTATGGAGGAGCTGCACTGATGCAGAGAGGAGAGACGCTGCAGCCGTGTGATAATAAATTACATCAAAATTCAAATGTCGGTGCTTACCAATACTCTGGTCTTTAATAATTCTGGCGTTTAATACAGAATTTCAGTACACACCCCTATGTGCGAAACACAGTGCACTGTACAGTTGTTCGGATTTAAAGAGATTTTTTTGGCGAGGGCGTCGCACACAAAAATGCGTCATCAAGTGGCATTTATTGCCGTTATCGCAAAGTGGCAAATTTTCATCGGTAACAGTTTTTTTGACGATAAATCACACGTGATATGATTTTGGCCAAGCCTACTACACATACATATATATATATATATATATATATATGTGTGTATACATATATGTGTGTGTATACATATATGTATATATATATGTATATATATATTTATATATTACCAGGTTACTTTCATTTGAAAGCAATAAGTTACTGTAGAGTAATACATTACGCTACTTTTGCATTACTTTCATCAAAATAACAACAGAAGTACAACCGGACATTATAAAATGGAAGAGGATCATGTTGTTTCATACCTTATCCCTGCAAATGCCCCTATATTGCAACACTTAAGGTAAAAAGAGGTTTCAGTCTTATCCTGTCTAGCGTGTCTGCAACTCTGTGCCGGCTCACGTCTCAACTGTGCCTCACAGGTGTAACCATGACCTGAAGCATTTATATACCATTCCCAAGTAACTTTTTTTTTTTTTTTTTTTTTTAATTAATTTATTTATTCGAACAGGTTAAAAGAAAAACAAAATAAATAAAATATACAATGTGCTTTGGCAGAAAAACTATTAAAGAGACAGCTCTATAACAACATAGATAATCATACCTTGTTCGAAAGGGTGTAGGATGAAGTTAATAAAACTTATCTAGTCCTACCCCTTTATTGTTGTGTTTATATAATTTAATCAGTCAGAGCATGTGTAGGAAAACAGAACAGAAGAAAAGAAAATCAGAATCAGAATCAGAAATACTTTATTTATCCCCGAGGGGAAATTGTTGACGTTACAGGTGCTCCTTACAAGATCAAGAAAGATATATCGTATAGTGCAATTAGAAGTGAAATATAAAAATATAAAATAAAAATATAGCGAGAAGTTTAAAAATATATATATATAACCTATCAAAAATACACAGATGGTAAAAATAGATAATAAACAGACTATATACAGTGATGGTAAGGTATGTGCAATGCTTTCTGAAAAAAAAAAATAGAACAAATTTGAAGAAAAAAAAAATAGTGGAAAATTAAGGATTATGTACATAATGTGCATTGTGGAACGAAAATTGACAAAAATTGCTTAGTTAACAGTTTACAGTTATAAGGGAAAAAGAAAATGTATCAGAAAAAAGGCACATTGCCCATTGTTATAAATTCATGTTTCCGTTTCTCTCTTGTATCCATTCAGGATGTGGTTTATAAAAATTTGTTTGAACTTATTTAGTGATTTGCAGGTTTTCATTTCTTCGCTGCAGCTGTTCCACAGATTAACTCCTTTGACTGATATACAGTGTGTTTTTGTGTTGGTACGTACAGGTTGTTTTTTGAAGATGCATATTCCCCTGAGATTGTGTTTGTTTTCTCTTATTTGAAACAACTTTTGGATGCCCTGTGGTAACTGATTCTGATTTGCTTTGTACATGATCTGAATTGTTTTGAGGTCGACCAGATCCTTGAATTTTAGTGCGTTCAGTTTGATGGTTCTCTGCAGGTGCTTTTATTTACAATTTTTATTGCTCTTTTTTGAAGTTTGAATATTGTTTCCGTGTTTGTTTTATATGTGTTTCTCCACACTTCCACACAGTAGGTAGGTTGGTTGGCAGTATGGGAGAATGAATGAACAGTACAGGGTGTATAGTGATGACTGGTTTTTTCAACAATACGCATGTGAACATGGAGATGATGAAATCTGGTTTGAGTGGAGTGTGGTTCTCTCCCTCTCTTCTCCAGTATGTAATGTTTTTTTGTTCCAAAATATAAATGTTACTTTTTGTTGGTGTTTGTGATGTGTCTGTTGAGAGCATGATGGTTTATGTTGGTGATTGGCATTTTTATTATTTATTATTTTTATAGTTTAACCCTTAGTGAGGTGGCTGGTCCATTTCGTAATACCTGTATTTTGCTATGGTTTTAAATGAATCTGGCACATTACTGGACATGGAAAATGTAGTGATATAGCCAAAATCCTATTACTAACAGGTTACTATTACTTTTTAACTCAAAGTAATCTATTACTCTAACATGTTTCTTTTGTAACGCGTTACCTCAACACTGCTGTCCACTACCTGCCCCCATAGCAAATAGCAGACACATGATGACGAGCTGGTGAACATGGAGGAGTATTCAGCAGTGAAGAGCCAGATAGTTTTTTTAGGCACTGGTGGAGACTGAAAATGGAGCTGAGAGAAGAATTATGTGAATATTGTATTTACATTCATCAGGTGGAGCGGACTTCAAATTAAAGTAGACCTTCTTGGCAGAGTGGCTAGTGTGATAATGTGTGAAGGTGATAATGTGTCAGTTTACACGAAAAAATAAAAATAAAATAAATAAATAAATCTGAAGATGCTACTTTGAACGTGGAACTGGCGCAAGTTAAAGTGCACATGCATGTTGATTTTTTTTTTATTTTTATTTTTTTAAATCCTGAATGAGAACAACTTAACTTTAGTCACTATGGCCAGGAGTGTCATTTATGGAATAATGATTAATGTTAAAGTGTGTAACTGTAGCACAAGACGAGAAGAGTGATTAAGTCCGCAAACTGACTAATGTCAGCTGTATAGCAATATTTAGCTCACATTTGCTAACATTAGCCACCATAAGCTACTGCTGATATCAGACCAAGTGAGGCTGTAGATTCAAAATCCTGAGTGTATGGAGCTGAATAACTGTGTGTCTAATTGTTTTCAAATGAAACTTTTCATCCGGAAGCAGAAGAATGTGTTATTTTATGGGTGAATTGGGACATTTATCTCTTCATGAAACAGAGAAAAATTCAAATATAGGGAGGATACTTTTCCACTGCTGCAAGCTGACACTGCCCTCTGCTCCTCAGGAGCCAGCGGCCTCCATTTGACCAAACATGAGAACTTCCACGGCGGTCTGGACGCCATCTCAGTCGGGGACGGTCTCTTCACCATCCTCACCACCCTTAGCAAGAGGGCCACTTCAGTCCAGGTCATGTTACAGCCCATTCTAACATACATGGCCTGTGGTTACATGGGCAGACAGGTGAGCGTCACACTGTAGTCTATGGGCTTTGACATTCAATTATCAGTACAGTGCTAAAACTTGAATATGTAATTTTTATTATGTTATGTTTTGTAGGGGTCTCTGTCCACCTGTCAGCTGTCGGAGCCTCTTCTCTGGTTCATCTTGCGAGTGTTAGACACCAGTGAGGCTCTCAAGGCCTTCCACGACATGGGTGGGTATATACACAATGTGCTGTGTGTTCACTTCGCTCCACTGCAGCCTCTCTGCTGACTTTGCCCTGTGTGTGTGTGTGTTTGAGGCACCTGTTCACAGTGTAAGCACTTTTGTAAAACCATATGTTTCTTGTGTTTTACCAGGTGGTGTGCAGTTGATCTGTAACAACATGGTGACCAGCACCCGGGCCATTGTGAACACAGCACGCAGCATGGTGTCTACCATCATGAAGTTCTTAGATTCAGGTCCTGGAAAGGCAGCGGATGGCAACCTGAAAGCCAGAGTGATGACATCAGAGCCAGACAACGCAGAGGGACTCCACAACTTTGCTCCTTTAGGTAGTTTGACTTAATTTTCCCTCACTTACATCTTATGGGACGCTGTTTTTACAGTAATAAAACTCACAACACCCCGTCAACTCCTTTCTAACTCTGAATGATCTGTCTGTCCCTTCGCAGGCACCATCACATCCAGCAGCCCCACAGCACAGCCAGCAGAGGTTCTCCTCCAAGCCACGCCGCCCCACCGCCGTGCCCGCTCAGCAGCCTGGTCCTATATCTTCTTGCCGGAGGAGGCCTGGTGTGACCTCACCATCCACCTCCCTGCTGCTGTGCTGCTGAAGGAGCTCCACATCCAGCCACACCTCGCCTCTTTAGCCAGTGAGTTGCACCCAGTATAACAATGAAAGTACATAAAAAAATAATGTAGTTTGGAGTTTTGTGGAAAGTGCAGTCCAACTTTATTTTTGCTGCTATCAAAATCTTTTCCATCTACTTGAATGAAAACTCATTTCTGTATATTTTTCTGCGTCCCCTCCCATCTCCTGCGCAGCATGCCCATCCTCAGTCTCGGTGGAGATTAGTGCTGATGGGGTCAACATGTTGCCACTCTCCACACCAGTCATCACCAGCGGCCTGACGTACATAAAGATCCAGCTGGTGAAGGCGGAGGTAGCGTCGGCTGTTTGCTTGAGGCTGCACCGCCCTCGTGATGCCAGCACGCTGGGTCTATCTCAGATCAAACTCTTGGGTCTAACGGCATTTGGTAACACCTCCTCTGCAACAGTGAACAACCCCTTCCTGCCTTCTGAGGACCAGGTCTCCAAAACCAGGTACTAAAATCTGATGCTGGATTGAGGGGGTGTCCATTTGATTGGATGTGGGTGTTGTAACCTTTTCTTCTTCTTTGTACAGCATTGGGTGGCTACGTCTCCTCCACCACTGCCTGACCCATGTCAGCGACCTGGAAGCCATGATGGCCAGCGCTGCAGCACCCACTGCCAACCTGCTGCAGACCTGTGCCGCACTGCTCATGTCACCCTACTGCGGCATGCATTCCCCCAACATCGAAGCTGTGCTGGTCAAGATCGGCCTGCAGTCCACTCGCATAGGACTCAAACTCATCGATATTCTGCTGAGGAACTGTGCCGCCTCTGGCACTGACCCTGCCAGTGAGTCACACAGGGCTGCAGCACTGTTTACTGTTGATCATCTGCAGCAGAGCTACAGGAGCTTAAAAGCATCAAAAAAAAGTCTTAAAATAGCCAACTTTATTCCCTTAAGAGCTCCTTAAATTAGGTTGTTAGACAAGGACATATATCAGATATTATACAGGTAGTAAAAGTGTTTTTGTACTGCAAGACCACACAAACAATTTGAATATTTGGTTTAGCTTTATTTTACAGGGCTGTAATTCTTTTAGTTTCTCAGATTGATGTAATAATAAATATTTGGTAAATAAGTAGAGTTCAGCTGGTACACTTTCAGTTGATCAGTTCTATTTAATTAAGAGACAGACTTGACGTCTGTGTGCAGCGGGTCAGCTGCACATATAAAAATAAGAATAGACTTTCCAATCATAAATAATGTATGAATATTTTGAACCTGCTGTTTTCCCTATAATGAATACCAAACAAGTTCTTTTGAGGAAACACGTTAGGATGATTGTCTGTCCAGGAAAATATTCAGAAATTACTGACCCATGACATAATATGTCTCCAAATATTTCCATGCAGACTATACTAACAAATAATTGGTCATTGTTGTAATTGGTTATCAATAAATTTAGCAAAGCTACAGTAATGAAGCTGCACAGGCCTAAAACCTAAACTCAGCCAAACCCGACTGGTACTGCTAAATTTGAGCCCAAACCCGACCAGAGACCCAACACCATATTTTTGCTTTATTTTATTCATTTCTGATTATTTGCTCGCAGGCTTTCCCTTCCCAATAAGCTTTTTTGTCTGTTTGCAACACGACATACATAGACAGATGATTGGCACTGACATAAAGAGAAACAGAGAAATACATACAACAAACATAATGTCATGGGTCAGGTAGCAGAAAGTACCAGCACGATAGCCCTTCTTATTTTAGCCTTTGCCTCTGTTTTTGTAGATTTGAACAGTCCTCTGCTGTTTGGGAGGCTAAACGGCCTTTCATCAGACTCCACCATCGACATTCTGTACCAGCTGGGCACCACACAGGACTCTGGAACCAAAGACAGGTACATCAACATCCCATTTTCACCTAGACTCAAACTGTCCTTAAGCTGCCCTCAATAAGAATAACAACTGATTAGAAACACTTTGGTGTCAAAGTGATTTCCCAGACAGACTCACTGTCTGAGAGTAAAATTCGTCCTTACTCTCTCCTTGTCATCTTTTATTGTATGGTTATGTTTGTTGCATATAAATTTCACTGTGATGCAGCCGACACTGAGGAACTCTGGAGATGATGCTGTGTCTTCAGACCACACAATGACTTCTTTACCAAAGTCAGCTCTGAATTTTAACCCTCCAGGATCCAGGCTCTCCTCCAGTGGGTCCATGACTCTTCGCGAGTGGCAGCCCACAAGATGAGCGGCCCTGTGGGATACACTGGTGCCGCTGCTGGCTCCTCATCTGCTTCGTCGAGGGAGTACGGCCTCCTCATGCCTTCGCCATCCCACCTCCACTGTGTGGCAGCCATCCTGTGGCACAGCTACGAGCTGCCTGTCGACTACGACCTGCCTGCACTGCTCAACAGAGAGCTCTTTGAGTCAGTCATAGTCTTTTCCCATGTTGTAAACACCATGCATACATACGAGGGCTGTCACTGTATCAGCTTTTCACTACATGGTTATTATGGCCAAAAGAATTCACAATATTATCATGATATCATTAGAAAATTCGAAAGAGAAAAGAAAATCAGAGAAATCCAGTCTGAGAACAGAGTCATCAGTTGTATATCTGTGCCAGCCAGCATGAACTAAAAGCATTTAAGGACTGTATGAGATTAGCATACTCTGTCTTTAACTGTATGAATACTAAACAAGTACCTGTGCCATGAGCTGCTGGTACTACAACTAGTAACTGTGTTAACTGCTAGTTAATAGTTAACACAGCAGGGCAAGTTGCTAGATAACTTAGCATTGGGCAAGGCTAATTCAGAAGAGGCTAGTTGCTGAGTCTGACATTACAGCAGTACAATAAATACACTTAACATCGACTAGATAATGAAATACAGAGAGAGAGAATGGAGTTGTAGTGCTGCATGAATCTGCCAGCACAACATTGTCTGTGACTGTAAAATGACGGAAGAAACAGCAGAGAATGAATGGAGAGACAAGGAAGTGGAAATTAGCGTGCCATTTCAAAATAAAGGTTTCTGAGCATAATTGGTTGAATGTGAAGAAACCCTGATGCTTAGGCCCTGACAATGTAATCCTTACAGGCAACTGTAACTGTCAAAAGCATGCCCACTAAAAGTGCTTGTTTTGCCACTGACTGACTCAGATTGTTAGTGTCTGACAACATTATGGAAAGAAACCCTACAGAAACGGGTCTTTTTGTGAAACAGTAAGACGCATTTTATTACGGTTTCTACAAAGGGAGCTTTGAGTTTGAACAACATAGGGCCATGACCGATGATTGATTTCACTAATCTACCTTCCTTCCAGGCTGCTGTACAACTGGTCCATGTCATTGCCGTGCAACATTGTGCTGAAGAAAGCTGTGGACAGCCTCCTCTGCTCCATGTGTCACATCCACCCCAGCTACTTCTCCCTGCTTATGTCCTGGATGGGGATCGTCTCAATGCCCAGTGCCAGTCACTCTCAAGCCCAGCACCACCGCCTTGCCATGACTGACGACGGCAAAAAGCAGCACGACGCCAACACCAACGCTGCGGGACTCACTGACGACTCGAAGCACGCTAGACCCCCCATTAATCTGTCAGAGTCCCAGTTAACCACACTGGCAGCTGCCTCGCAGTCTCCAGGAGCCATCGAGCAGCTGCTGGACTCGGGCTTACCCTCACTGCTGGTCCGCAGCCTGGCCCAGTTCTGTGTTGGCCTCCTGGCCAGCGCCGACCTGCCTCTGCCCGCTGCTCAGGCCGAGAGACGACACCACCATCACCACTACCACTCCTCCACCTCATCATCCTCACACTGCAGGCCACCTCTGGCTGCAGAGCTGGCTGCTCCAGTGCTGCGCTTCCTGACTGAAGTGGGTAACAGTCATGCCATGAAAGACTGGTTAGGAGGACCAGAGGTCAACCCGCTGTGGACGGCTCTGCTTTTCCTGCTCTGCCATTCCAGTGCCAGTGCCAGTGCTAGTACCGGGGCCAGCGCAGGCTGTCAGCCTCTGGGCTCTGCATCTACGGCAGGCCCCCCACCATCGCAGCCTCAGCCTCCGGGCTCACGCTTCTCCCTGGCATCTTCTGGTCAGCCAGGAGGACTCACCACCCAGCAGAGGACAGCTCTGGAGAACGCCACCGTGGCCTTCTTTCTCCAGTGTATCTCCTGCCACCCAAACAACCAGCGGCTCATGGCACAGGTGGGCTCTTCCAGACTCTAGCTGTCACTTTCTGAGTGACTGAGTTCAGGAACTGAGTTTTGACATCTCACACATAGAATTACTGATTAAATAAGTCACCATTTCAAGACAAAGCCATACACTGTGACTATTTTAAATAATAAAATTAGTCATTTTTTGAAAGTGTGCAAGGTCATTTTTTAAAGATATATTGTGTGATATAATCATTGGTCTCTGTATTAATTTGGCTGCAGGTCCTGTGTGAGCTTTTCCAGTCTGCACCACAGCGAGGGAACGTGCCAATCTCTGGAAACATCTCGGGCTTCATTCGAAGGCTTTTCCTGCAGCTCATGCTGGAGGATGAGAAGGTCACAGTCTTCCTTCAGTCACCCTGTCCGGTGGGTAATTTTCTCTGTCGTTGAATATCTGCTCCTTCTCCTCTCCGAGAGAAAATGTGCATCAGATAAATTCTGGATACATCAAGGCTCACAGTGCCGGAGGCAGACTCTAAGTTTTGTTTTCTTTTTCCATTACAAATGCTTTTCCTGACAAGAGTTGCATCAACCAGTCAGTTTGCCTGATGCTCACATTAACTTGTGTTGTTGACAGTTTTTTAAGCAGGGATGTAAAGGGATGTTATTCATCATGAACAATATCATCCCAATGTAAATACAATACAATGTTTTTTTTGTTTTTTGTTTTTTTGGCCTGATCAGGCGAGTGGGTCAATGGGTCAGTTTTACTTATTAGTGGTACTGTATTAGTGGTTATCAAATAATGTCTTTGAGGAAGAAAACAGCAGGTTCAAATAATGTCTTCAACAAGCCATGTCAGTGTGGTACTACCTTCCCAGGCAGGTCAATATCCCATTCTTCCGTTGAAGAGCAATCTCACTGGAGTTATCACATTTGTGATTACCTGACAGTCCTCTGCATTTCTGTTTCATACAGGCACCTAGGGGTCAACAGATCATCCGCCTGGATGATTATTAGATCCAGTATTCAGCATTTTTATGATTCTTGGAATTGGTGTTTGCATTTTTTTTTTTTTTGTCTTATTGCTGATAAGAAATTAATTTAAAAATGCCATGCTCTGGCTCTGATTCAGCTACCTCTTATCAATCTGTGGTCTCACTCAGTGTCCCACCTACAACACTATTTGATTGGTTACACATCATGAGTACAGCCTATCAACACTGAAAGCTGCTGTGCTGCAGAGGAAAGCCAGTGCTCAAAGTTTTGTATTGGATTTACATTATTCTAAATTTTGACATTTTTATATGCTTTATGTTTGATGAGTAAGATCAGGTAGAAAATGATGCCGCACACACCATAGTTCATGTGATTTGTGTTGGAACTGTATAAGAAAAATAAAAGATTTAAACGCATCTCACGCAAATCATTTTTTTCAGAGATCATCAGATGAGCCAGGTGAATAAATGAGGCCACAGCTGATCATACATCACATAATGACTGACATAATAATAAGTACGACAAAAACGTTATAGCAGTTACAGCACAAACTGATGGTGTGGCACCAAGCCTACATGATTGATGTAGTTTTCAGCTATGACCACAAGGGGACAGTGCGGTAATATGCAGCAGGAGAGGCCTCCTGACCTATCACAGCGATCTCCTCAGACTGATGAATGCCTGGTATAATGTGTCTTCACTGACATCTTAAAGCTCCATATTTTACACAGCTCAATGATTGGTTGTCAGAAAAGCTCTTGTTGATGTGTGTGTGTGCAGTGATATAAAAAACTGGTTTTAATTACCCAAAGCAAGCCATTTCAACCTCCTGGATGTCTCATCCTCGTCTTATTCCTTCTTGTTGCCTGCTAGCAGAGTGGACCGTGGCCAGCAAGGTAGTTTGGTTGGTCCAGACAAGGTATCTTAGAAACAGCTGCCCAAACTGAGCAACCTAACTTTGATTCATTGATTGTTAGCTCATTCTTTATAGATATTGATTGCACTGAGACAGCAACTTTTTGACAACCCTCTGCTCTTTCCTCCAGCACCACCATCAGGTCAAAGTTTTCATTAGAAAACATAAGAAATATCAAAATTTGATCACATTTCCATAAAATTACATTTCCAGATTACTTTATATTGAAACTCGTTCGTAATTTTGGACATCTTTCTAAAATTATGCCCACACATAATCCAATGTGTAATCCAGTCACTTTTTAGTTACTCAAGTTTCCTATAGCTAAGGTGTTATATTTTTTTTATAAGGTGCTAACACATACCTATTTTGTCCTTTTTTTTCTTTTCAGTTATACAAAGGACGCATTAATGCCACCAGCCACATGATCCAGCATCCCATGTATGGAGCAGGCCACAAGTACCGCACCCTTCACCTGCCCATCTCCACCACGCTGGCTGAAGTCTTGGACCGAGTGTCAGGTATGTTTCACTACAAAAAACTTGAGCTGCTGAGTACAAGAAAGCACAGAGCAAGAGCTGGATTAATGTTCTGAGATGTGTGGATATGTTAAGCTGGGGTTTTACTTTTTGTGCCTGTGACTTTGCAAGGGTCCATGTGCTGTAAACTTTGACATCAGAGGGTGTACACGTAAGCTTATTTGCCAGATCTGGCCATTTCATGACCTCAGTCCAGCTCTTTGATCAGTTTTAAATTTAAAGAAAAATATATTGTCATTTTATTAAATAACCTGCTGACATTCTAAGTTTGAGTGTTTCCATTGTTTATTAGAAGAGATTACAAGATAAGAGCACAAAATGTATACGTTTACATGATACATAATAGGGATGAAACGATAATCGGTTTTCACGATAAACCCTGATCAGAGTCCTGATGATTAGTAATACTGTTTCAGATTTTAATTGTGCTGACAACCATATTTGATTTCCACACTTTGGAAAACTCTAAATACTGTCCAGCACCAACCAAAGCTGAGTAAAATGATTTCAGTGTGCATTCCAGTTGAACACATTTAGCAGTACCACAATAATACTGATAACTGTGATAACACAGCTGAAATCTATACTGCCTGGTGTGTAGCTGCCTTGTTAAAACAATGTTCACCATGTACATCCAGTGTGTGAGAGCATGACAGTTTTCACAGTAAATTACTATCAAACACTGTTTTTCAAGCTTCACTCTCGGCTTCATCAGTATTGCTTTTAGTGTCCTGCACAAACACAACCAGGACACAGCGTTAAACAGGGGAGACCTACTGCTGGTGTTTAATTCACCAGTCAAGCAGATTATCCCTTCGGTTGTGTCTTCAAATTTTAAACACCGTTCTGAAGTTAATGTCTTGTGACAAGCTTCTTGCACAACAAACATGGAGCCACGACATCTCACAGCCTTGCACTGATTCTGGTTTTACTTGTGCAGCAATGAACAAGATCTTCTGTTTTTGAATTCTTTAAACATAAAACACATAACACTTGACATAACAGTGGTAGGACCATGTTCTTACCATGGTTTATACCACAAAATCAGACAGAAATGTGTTAATACTTTAATAGTGCAACTCACACATTTGTGTCCAAGATATCATACTTCTCTGTCAGTCATAATTCAGATGAAAATGCACACATTTGGTACATTTACAGCTTACTCTTCCAGTGATAATGGTGGAGAGAGCATTGCTGTTTATAATCCATAATTATCCATAAAATGCAGACCATATATCCAAAACATTCCAGCTTTCCGCTTGCTTTTTGCTTGTTGCAACAGATTGCATGTTGTAGTAATTATTAGACACTCATTTTGAAACCAAAACAACTTCAATTTTGACTTAAAAAGAATAAATAATATAAAATAATGAACAAAATTTATCCCAAACATCACCCCTGTGGTTCAGCCATGTGCCCTCGTGGTTTAATTCTGGACATTCTCTGGCTGTGAAGGTCAGCAGTACAGCACTGATGCTGTTATATGGCTGTGAGTGTATGTATGAGGCACATCATCTACTGCCTGTACCTCAACTACCACACAGATTTTCATCACAAATATCTACTTTTTTGAGCTTGCCAATACTTTTACACCAAATAAATTATTATTATTCCTATTCATGCTCTCTTCTGTTCATCCAAACAGACACACCCAGCATCACAGCCAAGCTGATCAATGAGCAGAAGGAGGACAAGGAGAAGAAGAATCATGAGGAGAAGGAGAAGATGAAAGCAGACAGTGGCTTCCAGGACAACTACAGCGTTGTTGTGGCCTCAGGTACTCGGATGTCTTCCATACACACCCCCTGTCCACTGGCAAACCGGCTATCAGCTGATAGTGAACCTCTGCTGCCTACCTGCCAATCATAGTGGAGCTGTCTAGATTGTTTACTTACAAATAGGAAGCAGTAAAATAACAGTCATTGCAATTTAGAAGTGAGTGCAAGTGGTACTTTCAAAAGAAAAATGTGTCAAAATAAAGACCGTTAGACTACTAGAATATTAGGTACAGAATCTGCAGCAAGTGCATTCAGACAACCTGGGCATAAGGCGCCCATTGACTTGTAATAGACTGTGTCTCTGGATGTCTGGGTCACAAAGCAACAGATTATAATATTGGTTCATATTCTCTCAAGGCTCTTTTAATAGTAGACAGGTGCACATATGAACATAGAAACCATTTGTGCTTGCTGTCCACACTGGTCTTATAAGTTAGCTGATTGAAGCTTAATGAGGCTTCAGCAGCTAGAGTTTGTCAAATTGAGTATGTGTCTTCCAAAGTTGCTCTCTTTTTAGAATGTTATTCCCTCTTAAACACATCAGTGCTATGGCCAGTGTTTGTTCTTTGACTTTCTGCACTTTCAAAAGTTGAGAGCAGCTTAGATGGATCATATGAGTTGATGATAAGCGTCTACTTGGATTTATTTTAATATAATATTTTTTAAAAAACAATGCGTAGCATAATCTGAATTGCTAACAACTGATATTGTGTCCTCAGACACTGATTGTGACCAAGCCTTTTTTTTAGATCCATCTGGCTCAGTGTGAGAAGCTTACATCAGTGCCTCCATAACATGGCCTATGTTCATATAATAGATAGACTATCATGACTTGCTGGATGTGCCTACCCAATATGCCTTGTGGGAACACTGGCCCCTGTTCTGCCTCTGGTTGGCTGTACCCCTCCAGGCATTTGCCAAACGCTAAAGTTTGCTTAGCTATGATGCTAACCAGTGCTCTTTCTTCCCATAACACCAAAGCAGCAGAGTAACAGAGCAACGGCTGGGGGCACTGGCTAGTCGGACAGCCAGTCACGCTCTCAGACCCCGCTGTGAGTGGGCTGGAGCTCTCTTAAGTGGCACTTAGTATCTGCAACAAGGAAACAAAACCCTCTTGTCTACAAGGCTGGTCTCTTGACTTTCTCATAATAAGCATCATTGCATTTTTTTCTGCAGATAGCATTCTGCAGAACTGCTCAGATAACTTGTCCATTGGCCATGTCCACAATCCGTAGTGTTCGCTTTAGTCTCATTTGTTTGGATGACTTTTACGGTCAGTCTTTTGGCAATTCAGTATTCTAAACATCCTGCTTTGAAGGACAGAATTCATGTATCATCAGGTATGCTGTGTAGGTGTCTTTTGGAATTATGATAGATATCTAATACTGACACAATATTAAGCTGTTTGAAAGCTTTCATTAAAAAAAAAATCTAAAAGTCTGTATTTTGATGAAAACCAAATGTCTTTGTGCTGATGAGATCAAGACTCACAAGCCTGTGATGTTTCCATATTGTCTGTCTCTGCTGGCAGGTTTGAAGTCCCAGTCCAAGCGAGCTCTTTCAACGCCTCCTCGACCTCCCTCGAGGAGGGGTCGCGTGATGAGTGACAAGTTGACCGCTTCGTCTGGTGTGGACCCTTCAGCCAAAACCATCAGTGTGCCTGTCTTCCACCTGTACCACAAGCTCCTCCCAGGTATTCCACACACCAGTGGTTAACATGCCCACTGAAACCGAGGTGTTTGAGAGAAACACTTCAATTAAGCAGCCAAAATTCATGTAATAGTGAAATAAATTTTTGCATTTGCTCTGTCTTCCCCTCAAGGTCAACCCCTCCCACCTGAGATGACTCTGGCTCAGCTACTGACTCTCCTGTACGACCGCAAGCTACCACAGGGCTACCAGTCCATCAACCTGACTGTCAAACTTGGCTCCAAGGTCATCTCTGACCCCGGCCTGTCCAAGACAGACTCCTTCAAAAGGCTACGCACTGAGAAAGGTACCAAAAACACGCAGCTCGACAGTGCTTGTATGATGAAACATTATACTCAGCAAAGGTGTTCTTATTCTTTGACTCAAGATGGTAAACTGTCACTGTTGTACCTTCACAAATTCCCATGTCCTGAATACTTTCGACCTTTAGTCTGAAACTTTTTGTACTCAAGATTCACAGCTCAGATCTTTGACATCATCTAACAAAGTTATCCTGCTCCATTAATATTTACCAGGAGATTTAATAAAAGTTATCAAATGGATTTATGCTTGCTTTCTCACCTGCAGTGGGAAAAAAGGATTTATTGTTTAGTTCTAGTCTGCTTCTTTTATAGCATAAAAGTCTATGTTTGACAAAAAATCTGGTAGTTGATGTCAATTCAAGGTTCAGTTATCAAGTATGTCGGGCTGAAAGCTCCAGAAAAAACTAGTAATACAAAACCCAGTGTCCCAGAAAATGGACACTGAGATAGGGTTGTTTTTTCAAATGACTTGTTTCCTTCATGTTATCTACAATAAACACATGGTTAATGTAATGTAAATTTAGGAGCCAGCTTTTTAATTAATTCAAAAACCACATTTCCACTGTCACACAGTCTTATGTTTGCATTCACGCCATAAAAACCAACTGCACCAGACTAGTGGACAGACACCCTCCTTTTCAAAGTTGCCAAACAGACATACACGCTAGAGTTTATTTGATTTTGCTTAAGTTTGGTGTGAAAGACTCTATTTCTCCACAACCCCAAAACACTTCAGTCCAATCCAGTTCATAGTCAACCTGCAAAAACAAACCTATTCAGGAAATAAAGATTAAAATAACAGCGTCTGTATTCATAGTCTAATAACAGAGATTATATCCAGTATATACTCCCGGTGCTCATGGTACTCAGGGTTTCCCCCAGAAAACTTGCTAAGCCTGGTGGTAGAGAAGCCCACTGGCGGCCTACCATGTTTTTGTAAAAAAAATGTTAAAAGTTGACAGGAATTTTGAAATTATGACTATTATGTGTTATTATAAGCCATTTATTAACAATACTTAACCGTAGAGTCTTACAAAAAGGCACAATCTTGAAATACGGTTTTAACAAACACAAAAAAATACAATTAAAATAAATAATATCAATTGTTTTCACTTAAGTTAAATCCTAGTGAATCTTAAAACAAGCCATTGCTGGTCACATTTAAAAATAAAATAAATTAACAAATAAAAAAGTGCAAACATGGCCAAGGGGTAAAACCAGGGAACTCAGAGGCTGAAGAAAAGCCACAGCTATAAAACGAAGCGTATCTAATGCTGAATTTAATAGCAAAATTTGCTAAACCAACATGAAATTAGCGAGCATAATATTGTTAATATTTTAATATAGTACAAAACATGCTTACCATACTCGGTCTTGTAGAGCCATCCGCTAAATTTAGGGTCAGCCAACCATTTTGGATTAAATCCGCTAGTTCGATGTTTACCATCGCGGCTCGCAGAAGGCTGCTCCGACGACGAGCTAACATCCGTGCTAACTCGCACTGGCTCTGCCTCTTCATCGAGCCGCGGCTTGGTCGGCTTGCCGGAGATGCACTCCCCTTGGCCTGGGGGTGAACGAGCGGGCTCATCGTCTCCTCTAGTGCTACTCTGACTTCGGAAAAAGAAAGTGTCCAATGTTTTTTGACCCTTTCTCCATGACATGTCACGTAAAAGTTGTTAGCGTGTAGACAGGTAGGTTTTGGGCGTTCAGATGATGGAAAATACACCTGACCTCTCACCCCCTATGTGTTCACGTATCGACCATAAGCTGTCGCCATTGCGCTTTCAACCGTATCACCAGATGCGGTTAAAAGCTCTGTATACCGTCTTTGGTATCACTGTTTTGGTGCATAAAAAAACCTATTTAAAATAAATAAACAAGTGACGCTTAGCCTAGCGGGGGGGGGGGCAAGAAAAGCCTGGTGGCCCGCCAGGCCTATAAAGCACTGGGGGAAACCCTGGTACTGTTGTTCAATAAGTCAATAATCTGAGTGTCTTCTATAGCTCTTCGAAAAACACCGGTAACTCCTGGAGAAACTCTGACTGGGAAATTAACAGTCCAATGGATTATTCCTCCTCCTGACACTAACTCCAGACACCAGGCTTCTGCTTACCAAGAACTCCAACAGTAATGTAAACTTTGTAATGTGATGTATTGTCGAGGTAAAGCTGGCATTCCTCTCCTCCACTGACCATATAAACTTTACTGTAAAGGATGCTGCAGGGTCCCATTGTGGGGGCTAACAAATTACAGGGTATCTGATTGATTCATAGGCTTGCATACTCGCTGGTAACACATTTTAGGTTGTTGTGTATTTTTTGGTATTGGAACAACATTAGCATGATACTCCTCTACCGAAGCCTGAAAAATGTTTGAAATAAAATCACTGTTTTGGGCGTTTGGTTCTCAATGTGCTATGAGTCCTGCTCCCATTCTTGGACCACAAGCTGAGGCACCAGTCAACACGTAGTGGAATTTTGCTGCAGTTCACTGCTCCACTAACTCAGGTCCATTGATTGGGCATTCTCTGTCCTTTGTCCAGTGTAAGAGCATCTGAATGGAAGAGATGGGAATGAAGGGATTGAGGTGATTTTAAAAGGATACTCCACCCCGGACTCATAATCCACTCAGTATGTACTCACCCATATGCCGATGTGAGGATGAGTGAAGATCTTCAATTCACAAAACAATCCTGGAGTTTCAGCAGAAAACAGGGTTGCAGCCAAATCCAGTACAATGGCAGTGAATGGAGACCAAATGTAAAAAAAAGAACACAAAACAAACACAAAATGTCTCCATCCTGCTCGTGTGGTGTAATTCAAGTGTCCGTGAGCCGCGACATTAAAATTCAACCACAAAAGACGCCATTTACACCATGTTTTTAGCCAAAATGTCAACTGTAGCATGTAGCAGGTAGGATGTAAACATGACGTCGATCTCGCGAGACTTCGTATATCTCTTAATGGACGCACGTGTGAAAATATTGCGAGATCAACACCATGTTTACATGCTACCTGCTACATGCTACAGTTGACATTTTGGCTAAAAGCACGGCGTAAATGGCGTCTTTTGTGGTTAAATTTTAATGTCGCGGCTTGCGGACACTTGGATTACACCACACAAGCAGGATGGAGACATTTTGTGTTTGTTTTGTGTTCTTTTTTTTTACATTTACATTTGGTCTCCAAACACTGCCATTAGCTGCAACCCTGTTTTCTGCTGAAACTCCAGGATTGTTTTGTGAACTGAAGATCTTCACCCATCCTCACATCGGCATAGAGGTAAGTACATATTGAGTGGATGATTATCTAAGAGTGGAATATCGCTTTAAGACCACTTTCCTAACCAAAAACTGTGTGAATAGAAAGTTTAAGACTTAAAATGCAGGTACATTCTAAATGGGTTGTGCTGCAGTGAAAAATCCAGTCCAGTGGCTATTACTCTCCTCCTGCGTCAAGATTCAGTGGATTTGTACTTTGGTCAGGGCTCGGCTCACATCACCTGGGCTATTTCTTGGGCTGCTTTGAAAGAAAAGCTTTGAAGTCTAAAAGCTTGTGGAGTGGTTTTGAGCACAAACTGTTCAATCGCGGCTGGTCTCGTACTTACCTTTGGACCCTCAGGGAATTAAAGCTTTTTCATCCTCAGAAGTTGCTTTCTTACAATATTCATGAGATTTTTAGATATTAATGCAGCCTTCATGTATGTACAATGGCTTATAGAAAGATTGTGCTAGACCAGCGATGCTGTGCTGAATACTTTGGCTCAGGTAGTATGTTTATAGTGTAATATGTAGCCATTTACTCTGACCATTTGATCCACTGAGACAGATAATAAAATGAACCCTGTTGCTGAAGGACATTAAGGCGGGACAAGTAGTTGCTGGGATCCAACTGCTGACCCTCACCTGGCATGGTGACTGTAGGACTGGTTATATTTAGCCGTCTTTTCTGCAGGCTCGGGGGTCAGGAGGAGGTCATATTAATTTTTAACATCAATCTCCTGTTTTGATGATCTCAGCACTGGTAAATCTGCAGAACTGCTCAGATAACAGATAACCACTGGCCATGTCCTGTCCACCATCCATAGTGTCCATTTTAAAACTGTAGTCTCATTTGTTTGGATGACTTTTAGGATTGATTGTAGGGTAATTCAGTATTATAGACATCCTGCCCGTGTCCCCTCTTAGGGAAATGAAAACTGAAATCCCATACACAACAGTGCAATTTTACATGTTTTTGAATTACAGTTCTGATGTTGACGAATTTTGTATGAATTCATGTCAAGTTAAACAAACCTTTGCTTTATAGACCTGTCTAATAATTATTCTGTGACCTTGTCTTAAACTGAGTGTTAGTGACATCTTAATAAATTAAGGTTAATCAGTCAGCTGTCATGCTCCTTCACAGCATCAGTGAGCTGACACAGTGGCAGCCTCACGCTTAAGCTAACATTCGCTCTCCATCAGTTGTAACAATTACGGTTCTCTGGAGGCTCATAAATTCTCACTGCTCTTCTTTTCTGATCCTTTCTTTTCCAGGAAAGATGGAGAATCAGAGATTGTGGTGGATTTGTATGCTTATTTGATTTACAACCTGCTACACAGCAGCTTTTCAGCATTTCCCTCTCTCTCCCATTAATACAATACCATGAGTTTCCCCCCAAAGGGGGTCGTGGCCTTGCTGGCTTGGGCTGGATGATGTACTGCCTGTCTGACATATTGCCTCAAGTGACACAGTCACATGCAGGGTTTGGATTTGGAAAGATGTGAGTTCAGGCACTGCCAAGATGGAGATGGCCAAAGCCACCATGCTGAGCTTTTCAGTGGGCCTCATTCACAAACAGTGCGTACGCACAAATTTGTCCTTAAAAGGATATTCCACTTTACATGATAACCCACTCAGTATGTACTCACCCCTATGCCGATGTGAGGATGGGTGAAGATCTTCAGTTCACTAATCAAATCCTGAAGTTTCAGCAGAAAACAGGGTTGCAGCCAAATCCAGTACAATGGCAGTGAATGGTGACCACGGATAAAATGTTTAAAAAAGAACACAAAACAAACACAAAATGTCTCCATCCTGCTTGTGTCGTGTAATTCAAGTGTCTGCGAGCCGCCAAATTAAAATTTAACCGCAAAAGACGCCATTTACACCATGTTTTTAACCGAAATGTCAACTGTAGCATGTAGGATGTAAACATGGCGTCGATCTCGCGATATTTTCACGTGCGTCCATTAAGAGATATACGAAGTCTCGCAAGATCAACGCCATGTTTACATGCTACCTGCTACATGCTACAGTTGACATTTAAGCTAAAACATGGCGTAAATGGTGTCTTTTGTGGTTAAATTTTAATGTCGCGGCTCGCGGACACTTGGATTACACCACACGAGCAGGATGGAGACATTTTGTGTTTGTTTTGTGTTCTTTTTTTTACATTTACATTTGGTCTCCATTCACTGCCATTGTACTGGATTTGGCTGCAACCCTGTTTTCTGCTGAAACTCCAGGATTGTTTTGTGAACTGAAGATCTTCACCCATCCTCACATCAGCATAGGGGTGAGTACATACTGAGTGGGTTATCATGTAAAGTGGAATATCGCTTTAAAGGGGCTAAATGCAATTTCAATTTCACCGCTAGACGTTGCAACTGTGGTCTGCATCAAACCAAAACAAAACTGGCTCAGGGGCACAGCCCTCCTTTCCGCTCGCCTTCCCCTTGCTCTCCGTCTGCTCCACCCACATTCACATATTTCATACTCATTTCTCTCCATTTCTGCTATAGCAAGAATATGTGGGCATACAATGTGATAACACAACACTAGTGACTTTCAGTAAGCATTACTATTCCCTCTTGCTACTTTATAATGCTTATTGCTGACGTTAGCCATGTCGGCATGGCCGACTGAGGTAATGCTATGTAACTTCTCTCAATTCATCCACATTATTTTCAAATATAACAGTGTTGTAATATACCTTGGTGACAGCCTGTGAACATAACCATGACCTCCCAGCTTTTAGGCTCTGAACCGGGACATCTATTATGACGCTAGCTCACTTAGCTTAGCTTTAGCTCGTTTGTGGTAACAACAAAACCGGGACCAGTCTGAGTTGGAGAACAGGACAATTTATATCCAACACTGCAGGAGTTAGACACAGCCTTATTCCTCTTCTTTGTCTCTCTGAGAGGAAAAATTAACTTATAACCATCTCATCCACTGTGGCTGTGGCTACCGCCGATATAACGCATACACTAGCCAGGATACTGCTGCCGCACACTGTGTCACACATCCACACACCCACGGCTCAGCCTGTAACATAACTAGAACAGCCACAGCGGTTGGATGAATATTACTTTGTGTATGAATTCTACCTCGCTCCATGGCTATTGTTAAGGAATTTTCCATTTTCTAGTGGTTATGCTAAGGCCTTTGAGCCATACCATTAAGGTTTTAATCTTTGACAGACTTACTGTCTCTCCTCTAGGACAGTAGGTGCAGCTGTCTTCTCCTTTCGGATAAACAAGTGAACAACCTGATAGTGTTGCTAGGGCAGCTGGCGTCGAGGAGGTGTTTGTCTTGTCTCTCTGAGCGGAGAAGACGTAAACTATAATCTGTTTTGGATAACACTGACCCTGAGCTGTAGAGCCAGAGGTGTTGAACAGTGGTCTCAGACTTTGTGTATTCATAATTCCTGTGTTTGCATATTCAGACCGATAAGCTAACTCAGTGTCTTGGGTCTGACCTTATTTGGACATAGGTTCATCGTGACATTAACTGTGAATGCTTAAAGACTATCCCGGAGGACAGAAACGCCAGAATTGAAGGGAACATCAATGCCAACTGTGTACTGGTTATTCCTTCATTCTCCTTGATCAAGTATTATTAAACCAATTTCAGTGTAAGACATATTGGACTCCTGAGTACTTCTTCCTTTGGATATATGGGTATTGGAATAAAATCCATAACAGCTATATCATCAAGAACAAAACCGAGCAGTGGCATGCACAGGCGGCTGTCTGCTGCCCTGCAAACAACGCCGCACAGAGCCTCAAATGTAGCTAATGCTAGAGAGGCAACAGCTCAAGCCCGACCGTTTGCCCATCCTAGACTAAATGGACATGATATGCATTATGTCTAACATTAGTCGAACACTAACAAACAGTATGTGATGATACTCATAAAGTTACTTACTGGTCCAAGAGAACAGAAGTGCTAGCTCCAAGTCAAACTTCAGTCCTTTTGCCTGTAGCAGAGCCCTCCACCTCGGAAATGCAAGGCTGATGTTGACCCGGGTCTTATCCCTGTCTTTATCTGAGAGTTTCTTGGCTACCAAACATGGTCTCATGTCGCTTTCGCAAAGTGAGCAGACAGACCTCAGTGACCGCAGCGCTTTTAAATATAGGGGGGTGGCATAATGGTTCCAGTGGAGGAGAGGAGGAGGGGTTCACATGCACTAACATGCACGCGCGGCCGGAAAACAGAGGCTCCAGAACAACACACACAGTGGGCGTGTCACATGACTCTCTACTCCAGAGGTCAATACACCACTAGTTGTGTACATAGCAAAAATAAAATTCCTGAAAGCTAATAAAGCTGTATTTCGCATATAGTCCCTTTAAACCATGCGTACGAACATTTTATGCACCTGGGATTCATCAGTATTTTCTTACCTAAAATTGTTTGTACTACGGGAACAAATTTAGAACTGCTTCAGACCTTGCATATGCACAAATGATGACAGCTAGCTCTTGTAGAAAACACCCTTTAACTAATGCTCGTTCCCACATCAATGTCAAACCATTTCTTTTTCACCTGAAACACAAGTCAGTTTCTCCAGGGGCACAACATGCAGCCCAGCGAATTATTTTTGAGTTGCAAAGTGTGCCTTTTCTGGCTTCTTTCCCGGACCTGGGCAGTGGAGCTGTGGTACAGACTGAATGTGGCGAGGCAGTGCTCAGCACTGGTAGAAAGCAGGTGAATCAGAAGAATAAAAGGTTATTTTCCTATTGTTTCACGTTGATTATGATCTAAACACAAATAATCACCCCTGCACACCTCAGCAACATCTGATTCTGTCTGAATGTAACATTACAACAACTTCACTGTTTTCTCCATTATACTTATCTATACAAACATATTTCCTTACATGGAGAAAAGGGGGTGTGGCAGTATGCAGATTACAGACAACAGATACAAGCCTGCCTGTTTTGAATATTCTGATTCACTAACATACGCACAATGGCAAGAACAAAATTGGCTGGTGGCGCACGTTTGATGAATCAGACAGCAAGTTTACGTGGGAACAGTAAGAACATTTGTATGTTGCGTTCAGAAACCTGTGGGCGACATCATGGAGACTCAACCACATATTATACAATATATCCATATAGTCTATGGAAGTAACCCTGCAACCCAAAGTTGTTCCTCAACCTTGACATTCCCAAAATGATTTGCCATTCCCTTTCAATAAACTCTAATAAACTCCCCCATTCTTAAATGTGCCCATTGCCCAGACACTAGCTACTTGATGAGGTCAGTCATTATCTTTATTTAACCAATATGTCCTTCCTCTCTGTGGCTGCTGAATCCAGATAGCCTCATTACATGAGCTGCAGAGATTAGACGCCCAGCAGCACAGAAAGGTGAACAATTAACACATATTAGTAGCCCAGTGGAGTCTCTCCCTCATCCAGACTTCATCACAGATTTAATTTTCTGAGTGAATTCACTGTCAGCTGAATATGTTTTATAAATCTGTTCCAGTTGTTTTGCCTCTGAAAGAAGTGACCCTGGCTGCTGTCAGCCTAAATGCACTCACATCATGCCTGGCATGCACTTCATTTAACTACACTACCTTTCACTGAGAAATGGTCCTAAAAACCTTTGAGATCCATGTCTCCATCCCTGAAAACCTTTTTAGAGTAGATAAATGAAAGGAAATGGCAGTGACCCCTGATAAAGAGACATTTCCTTTGACTTCACGGCTGAGGCTTTCAGCAGGCGGAATGTTCACTCCATTTTTGTCTCTTTCCTGTGTTCACACAGGCACTCATATCACTACAGTATGTACCTCAGGATTGGGTGGGAAATATTTTTTCATACCTTCCTGACATTTCACAGGGGTATATCGTATATGACAGTATTTGTGTTTTGAAAGCCTTCTGTTTTTGAGGTAGTAGTAAGGGAGGAGTTGTTGGTGAAGAAACGTTTTTTGATGTGTTAGAGAAAATAAAAAACTGCTGCTGGTTATTGCACATTATGTCCCCATTGTCATATGCCAAATAGAACCTGAGAAGCGTCTGTATTTTTGACGGTATTAAAAATAATACCTTTGGGACAATACCTCGATACTGGCCAATCCTAATGTAGCTTTCACAGGGCCAATGGCATCAGTATGCCTTGCTTCAAACAAAGTGCTTGTCAGTGCCTATAAAGCGAGGCCCACACACCTATCTAAAGTAGAAATTGGGAGGGTGCTGCATCCAACAATATTTGCAATGTTCAGAAAATGAAAATCTGTCAAGCATGCCCACCTAACGCAGCGACCTGCGGCGTTAAAGTAGTGACAAGTCACTGACATCTGTAAAGAGTGATGCCATGACAGCTCCCCAAAACTGAAGCCAAAACACCTGGATTCCCCCTGGTCGCTGGCTGCAGTATAGGTCATAAGCCCTGCTCCCTCTATGTTAGCAGATAGGACATGGGCCAAACTAAAAAAATCAATGTCTATGTCAAATAAATTTTTCCCAAGAATGTTTTTAGTCACTTTAGGTAGTCCTTATGATGCTGACTATCATGCTGTCTATTTCCTCATCAGTTTGGTTTTAATTAGTCATTTGATGCTATAAAAAAGAGCCATCAGTGCAAGATGGCAGTGCTAGTATTTGGGATATTTTGGCTTTTTGTACAGTGTGAGAAATGGTATTATGAATACCTGTCAGTCAATTTGTATGAATCGTTACATCTCATCCTTCTCTGTAAGGGCAGGCTGATCAGCTTAAGAAACAAAAATTTCTGCTTTTAGACATGGTCATACAACACTTCATACAAACTAGTTCAGTTGAAGCATAGTGAACCCTTGAAAGGGTTCACTAAAAAGTCCACCAATTTTACATATTGTCATTTTTCTAGGTGTTTGTGATTCTGCATATGTAAAGGAGTTGTGTAAAGCGTCTTGTGGCTCCAGAGACGGTGTCGGTGCTGAAGATACCAAGTTTGAAAATGAAACAACTGTGGGGATTTGGAGTTAGAAAGCAGTGATCTTACCAGAGTCTTAAACTGCTCTTCCTCTCAGGCTGAAGGCTACTTTAACTGCTAGTATCACAACACACCTGAATCTTCAACCAAACTGTCAATAGTTGAGTTGCATCATGGGAAGTGTAGGTGCCAGGTTTTTACAAGATGGAAAAATGTGTGGAATAAGCAATAAGATATCTCTGGTTCTGCCTCATCGATTTTGATCCTTTTTTTTTTTTTTTTTTTTGTGAGTTGGACAGTGTTATAGGAAGGTGATTCTAAATGTACTCTTCTCAACAGGCTTATCTTTTTTTCCATGCAAACGCAGTCTCTTCTAAAGAGCCTTAACTGTTTCGTCATAGTCTCCATGCAATTGCTTGGATCTGAAAGAGCAAAATCATATGGTAGAGGTTACTGTTTAATTATTCATCAGGCAAGCTGCCAAATGACCCTCTCATCCTCACCCTCCTGAAAACAGGAGCATTCTCTAGTCCTGTTTTGGAAGTTCAGACACATTAATCTCTCTCTAGAAACCCTTTTATTCACAATCTCAGTGACTTTTTAATTCATCACCAAGAGAAAAAAAATCCCCTGTGGAGAACGGTGAATCATCCTCAGCCTGATTTTCTCCTATGTGAGAGATGATAAGTGACTTTTTGGAAGATGACCTATCACTCGACCCGAGCTTTATAATCATAAATCTGCAGGGCTGGTGGGTTAGCGCTGGTGGAGGTGCGGTGTGTGTGTCTGTGTGTCTGTGTGTCTGTGTGTATGTGTCTGTGTCTGTGTTTTCCTTTTTGATCAGCACATAGCACATCCAGGGGTAGGGAAGCCTCAGCTACAGACATTAGAGCCTGTTAATGAATAAAGAGCTACTGATGGAGAGTTTGTGGAGATCTGAAACTTGTAAGGTTCTTCTCTTCTCCTCCTCCTGCTCTCTGCTTGCTTGAGAAATTTTGAGGCCTGATCAAGCTCCTATGCATATTCTGTATTCTTCATATATTTACGGTATGTGACTCAAAATGATTAATTGATTAATTAATCCTGTCACATCTTTGTGCTCTACATGTTTGGACTTATTTTTCAAGTCTTTCCTGGAACAATTATTTTCATTATCAATTAGTCTGTTGATCATTTTCTCAGTTAATCAATTAGTTGTTTGGCCCATAAAGTCTCAGAAAATGTTGATCAGTGTTTCAGTCCAAGATGACGTCCTCAAATGTCTAGTTTTGTCCACAACTCAAAGCTATTCAGTTTACTGTCAGAGAGGAGTAAATAAGCCAGAAAATATTCACATACTGTATGTGAAGCTGAAATCACGATTAATCAATGATCTAAATCGATTGATTAATTGTTGGAGCTCTAATAGAATGCCAAGTCTACTTACAGACAGGTGACACATGTTGAAAGATTTTTTTTTTTTTTTTTTTACCACAGCTGTAAGGAGCTGGGAAAGCTTTGAAATGCATCTTGAAAATGCTTTAAAAGTGATGGAATTTGACTTTAGAAAAGGTGTAGGAACCATGAATAAATCAAGCAATGATAAGGATGATGATGATGATGGTGATGATATTGATGATAATAATAAAAAGAAATCATTAAATACGATATAGTGTGTAAATGAGAGGAGGCAGGACTATGTGGGCACTGTCTGTAGTTTTCTCTCATTTCGCACTACTGAGCACAATTTTTATTATTCAGAGAAATGTAAGATTCTCGAATTTGGATCAGCACGTAGATCAGTGACATCAGTCACTGATGCTGATATTTGATCAGCTCGGTCCCAACTCTAATTAAATGCTTAATACAGACAATCACCAACAGGAGGGTGAGATAAACCACATACATAAAGGCTAGGAAAAAGCACTTAATCTTTATTTTAAAATGTAATTAGTATTTCTTAACCCCTAACCTGATTGACTCATTTTGTTTGAAAAATTGCATCGCCTTGTTCTCAGTGTCACACATCAGTTAAAATGGAATTATGGCCAACTTACACTTTCCAGTGAAGCCAATGAACATCCACTAAAAATACATAACATTATTTACATGCTCCTTACAACTTTAAATCATACCTCACAGTTAACAAATCTAGACTAAAAACACTCCAAGCAGTGAAAAAAGAATGTAGCCTTCAGCTTTCAAACAAACACAGTGCTAACAAGTGTCCACACAGTGCATGAACATACAACAGGTCCTCTCTTTGCTCTCCTTGCAGTGGATCACTGTGACATGCTGAACAACTGTCCTGAGGATGAACCAATGACGCCCAGCGAAGAATGTCTGGACGCCGCCACGGATGAGTCCCTGCTGGAGACCAACCCCATCCAGTCACCTCTGCAGGTCTTTGCAGGCATGGGGGGCCTGGCCCTTATAGCGGAGAGGCTGCCAATGCTCTACCCTGATGTCATTCAGCAGGTGAGACGCTCAGCCTGCTACACACAGACATACGCTAGACTTGCACCGATCAATCGGCAATGCCTGGAATCGGGACGGTTTTCACGTGATCGGCCCTTATGTCAGCCTGCCCAGGTCAATAACATCAGCAGCGCACAAACACGCACATGTGCAACTCACGGCTTTGGCGTCCTACACCATGTCAGCCGTATGGAAATTTTTTAAAGTGTGTGAGGAGGATCACAAGTTTGCAGTTTGCAATACCTGCGACTCCAAAATAGGGCGTGGAGGAACAACACTGAAAACATTAGGTACGACTAATCCAGAGGTGTCCAAACTACGGCCCGTGGGCCAACTGCGGCTGTATTCAAAACCACATACAAACTGCTTACTGCGTACGACACCAGTATACACTGTATTCTGCATGTTGTTTTGAGTAGTGCTCAGTATGCGACAATTAATGATTACGTTTATAGCTATAACATGCTTTGCCCCGGGTGTTTGGTACCGCTGCGCTCTCTCAAGGCGCTGATGCTGCGGCGCTTTCCGAGGTGCTGATCCCGACTTTGTTTGTTTGTTTGTTCAGTACTGTTTTACTGTTATTTTCTGTAGTTATTTTTGCACAATTTCGTACTTTGTAGCTTGACAGAACCCATAAATAGCCTTTTGGGGGCGTAGGGATTAATATTTTCCCAAAAATTACATTTTCTATCCTGGAAACAGAGGCGCTCTATCCCGATGTATGTAGGTTCTCAACCTGACCGCTTTAGTGTATTTTCTGCTGGTATTAATAATTATTAGAAGAAGAACGCCATTTCAATATTAATCAACATTATTATGAACATTAAATAAACGGTGCAGGCTGCGTACAACTTGACCTTCTCTGCGGCTGCACAGGAGGATCAAAAGCCAAGTTCAGCCTGTGATCTGTTACTGTCTGACTGAACAACCTCATGGAAGTGATATTTTACAGTTCTACATATTTTAATCTAACGAAATTCCTTTAAAAAAGTCAGTTGGTGTTTTCAAAGTCATGATTTTGAGCTGAAACAGGTTCCAGATTTCGTTCGCATTCACAGGCTGCTGCTGAGCGGAGCAGACGGCTCACACCACGCACACTGCGATGTTCAACATCGTAGACTTAATAAAGTTAATTATCACTGAAAGTTAAAAAGCAAAACTCTAAAAAGCTCTCACTCACTTGGTCTAGGGCTTTGTATGCATTCCCTGGAGATGCTGGCGTCTTTCTTCAGTGAGGGGTGCTTTTTGCCACAACCAACCTCTGACGGTAAATCCATCACATGCAGTATTTCACCCCGACGTGTTTTGGATAAAGTATAATCCAGTGATCTTGAAGCTTCAGCTTCACCTGGAATTTTATCTGAGATTCTAAAACTTGCAGCAAACATAAGTCCAGTGGATTTTATCCATCCAGCGCAGCGCACAGTTTGCATCTTCATTGTTTAATATTTTGAAGTATTTCCACACAAAGCTGGTGGTAGACAGCATGTCATGTGTCTCATTAAGATGGTAGAGGCAAAAGTTATTGTATTAAGTGCATTCATAATCAGACATACTTGAATTCATGGCGATTTGTGATCGTTAATCAATTAATAAAAGCACCCTGTGTACTCAGCCAGTAGCAAATAGGAGCCAGAAAACACACACTACCCCGAATGAAAATTAAATCTTAAGAATATAGCACATGCTATGATATGATGATGATATAGTAGACAAAAAGTTATATATTATTTATTAATGTAGAGTGTGTTTTAGCAAAGACATGATTATTGAAAAGTTAGTTGTATCTTGGTTAGTTAATAAAGGAAAGTTAGAAAATTTTGCAATATCTTGTGTGCTGTAAAGTGGTTTGGAAAAAATGAAATCGGAATTGGCCATCCAAGCACTCTGCAAATCGGAAATCAGGATCGGCCCAAAAAATTGTAATCGGTGCAAGTCTAACATACACACACACCATCAGAGGTTGAGAAGGGTGAGAATCTTCACCTGGAGCATGTTCATGTTTAGAGTAAAACACTTTTCAGTCTTAGAAATCTATTCCTTTGGCATTAAACTGTAAGGGCCTGCAGTAGTTACTGTTTTAGACTGAAATATATTAACATGTAGTGTTTACATCTTTTTAACTTGGACAAACAACAATCAATTTTCAGTTTAGGGGCCCTCAAATCTGTTCAAGGACCAAGAAAACTCGCATTTGGCCAGTATCTTGTCATCTTATCTTGACACACAGCAAATTCATCTCATCAACTATTTGAATTCTAGAAGGCATTTTTATATTAATACTTATTTTGACAGTAAAGAAGTGCTTGTTGCATTTTGGCCGTTACTCTTTTCATTTCTTTAAATTTGTTTGCTCTTTCAGTGTGTTCTCATGACATTACAAAAGACTGTTTTTGGCATATTTGTTGAAAATAAGCCTTGTGTCAGATATATTTGTGAAGGAAATGTTATTTTATATGATTGTTTTTAGGATGATATTTAAAACACTTATTTTGACTAAATAATCCCAACGTTAGGTCCTTTTACCATCTTTTTTCCTCAGCTGTCCCAGAGGTGGATCTGTTCACAAGTGAGCTTCTCAAAGGTTTCCTCAGTCAGCTGTGACTGGAAACCGAATATGTTCATATGAACATTTCTCACTGTTTTTAGATATTTTTAGACCAGTGATTAATCATGAATATAACAAATGAGTTGGTAATGGCTGTTGTTGGTTGCAGCTCTACTTTCAATTGCATTACATGGTCTCTATCAGCAAATAGTTTTCTTTTTCTAATGTGATTAATGAGTCAAAAAAGTGCTGAGGATGAAATCACAACAGCTAGAGATGCACCGATTGGCTGATTCTGATTTTATTTTAACCTGCTGATTCCAATTTCCTTTCTTTCTAAGAATTGTAATTGACAGCATATACAAACATGTTTGTCATGTTTGTAACTTTTTTTTTTTTTTTTACATTATTTTTTGGCTTTCAAGCAGACAGCTTTAGGTAGACAGGAGATGGGAGAGAGAGGTGGATGACATGCAGGCCATAGGCTTTAGTAGAACCTGTGGAACCCACTGCTGAGGATTCAGCCTCTGTACTTGGGATGCATGTTCTACCAACAGAGCTACTGGGGATTTTCTGTAATGGAATATATTATTTATATATATATATATATATATATAATATATATATAATATATATATATATATATATATATATATATATATATATATATATATATATATAAATATATATATATATATATATATATATATATGTAATATATATATATTATATATATATGTAAATATATATACACACACATATATACACACACAATAAAACATTGACTATTAATAAACTTTTACATTTTCTCCACAAATGCTCCAGGTTACTGTCTCGTCCTCTTTTCCTCGTTTCTCTCTCTCTGTCCACCTTTTTTTTTTTATCAACCTTTCTTCTCCCCTCTCTACTTATGCCCTCTCCTCTATCTCTCCCTATCTTCTTTCCCTTACTCCTTATTCTTGGAGTCTGTCTCTCCTTTTCACACAGACAACATGCTAGTGTGTGTGTTTTTGACTGTGACCAGCACCGTTAAATATGACTGTGATGTTACTATCTGTGTTGCCATGCACACAATGTCAGCCATCTGGTAGCACGCGTGTAAATTTGACTAGATCTCTTACTCTGAGCAGCCATTGAAAACCTGCTGATGGTCAGTGCATCTTTGGTGACATTCCTTAGCTGCCATGACAACAGATCCACCTTCTGAACACTGAGCAGGCTGTGTTTTGATGAAGACTGTGTGATGTGGGTTAAAACTCCAGGAGAGCCAGTAAATAAACCTTGAGTTGTGATTCTGTTGTGAAACCAGTCATTCCAAGGTCAAGAATGAACTCTAATGCTTCACTGTGATATCGTCTGCCAAATAGCTCTCTCCTTGATTGAATGAAGCTGAAACTGGTGCTTTTACTTTGAATATGAAATGTTGCTCAGTGTCAGTGTTTGTTTGCGGATGAAGGGAATTATTTTGTTTGTTTTACATTCGTAGCGTGTAGAGAGGCCAGCAGTCTGTCCTCTCCTCTCCCTCAGGTTCGACTCCACCACATCATGACACTGCAGAGTTCCTGCTCTCTGTCAGCATTCTCTCATATTCACTGCTCTCACTTTTGCTAAAGTCAACCTGTGTTGTCCTGGCTGCTCGCTCACAGGTCAGCGCCCCTGTGGTGCCTTCCGCCACACAGGAGAAGCCCAAGGACAGTGACCAGTTTGAGTGGGTAACCACGAGCATCGGAGAGCTGTGTATGAGAGCGGCGAGAGGTCCAAGCATCGCGCCGAGCCACCGCCCATCAATAAACAGCAGTCTCAGTCGTCCTCGTCATCATCGTCTTCAGTGCAGACCATGTCACCCATCCCTGCCCACTCATTGGCTGCTTTCGGCCTGTTCCTGCGCCTGCCAGGGTACGCCGAGGTGCTGCTGAAGGAGAGGAAGCACGCCCAGTGTCTGCTGCGCCTGGTGCTGGGCGTCACAGACGACGGGGAGGGCAGTAAGTCAGAAAGCACCACACAGCTGCGACACTCACATTCACTTTCAACACTTTTCCACGGTCCCTCTTCCTCTCTTGGCCTGTTTCTTGTGTCTGAATATTAATCATGTCTTTTATATGTTACTACTACTTCTACTTCTTCATATTATGTGAACCACTGAGCCACATGTTTCTGATATGAATCTTATATGAATATTTTTCACTGATACACAGTTGGTTTTCCAGTTACCTGATATCAGAGGCTTTAGCCTTATCTGCACAGGACTAGTACCACCTGTCGGGCCTAGTAATTGGGAGGTTGTCTGTGATCTGAATGAATCTTACCATATCTGTAATTAATAAAAATTCCACTGCAAATTACCTTCCATATTTCACCAAACACAGATGTCTTGTCATAGCATTAGTCACATGTGAATTTTTAGATATCTGTTTTCTCTTGTCAGACAACTGAACAAGTGAAACAGCTCATTTACAGCTCATAATGATGTAGAACAGTAGTCAACGGCTGTGCTAAGAAATCGGCTATATTAATTATATATCGATTATAATGAGTGATGATGATGGAAGGTTAGCTGCAAAGTATATTTATGTTCAAAATACATGCAGATATTGGGCAAAACAGCTCTTAACTATATTATTAATGTGGCCACTGAAGAACAGACTTTTCTGAAAGGTGGATGTTAAACAGAACCTCGACATACAATGGTGGAAAAAAGTTTTCGTTTTTTTGTGTGTTTCAAAAGGTGTGGCTGCATTAGACAGACACAAACAAATACAAATGTTTTTTTTTTTTGTTTATTTACAAGAAAAACTAACAAAACTAAATTCTTGACAGTTGAGGGGTAATCTTGTCTCATTCTTCTTGAATTACTGCTTTTAATTCTTCTAAATTCTTTGGTTTGCGCTTTGAAACAGACCTTCTCATAATCCACCACAGATTTTCAATGGGGCTCATGTCTGGGGATTGAGCTGGCTACTCTAAGACCTGGATACTGTGCTCCTGCAGCCAAGTTCTACTGGCTCTGGATGTGTGGCAAGGGGCATTATCTTGTTGAAACATCCAGTTTTGACCTCGATGGAACAGTGCACGTGCAGAAGGGAGCATGTGGGTTTCGAGAATCAATGTGCCATCACAGACAGTGAGATGACCAACACCAGCAGCACTCATGCATCTCCAAACCATGATACTGCCTCCACCATGCTTGACAGTAGCTACTGTACATGCTGGAGATAATGCTTCGCCTGGCCTTCTGCGTACCCTCACATTAGCAGGAGGAAGATAAAGCTGGAAACTGGACTCATCTGACCACAGAATCTTCTTCCAGTTCCTGGCTGTCCAGTTCATGTGTGCTTGGGCCCAATGACGCCGGGCTAACCTCTGTCTCTCATTGATCAGGGGCTTCTTGACAGCCTTGTAGGACCTTAAGCCGTGATCTAAAAGTCGGCCACGTACAGTGCGGGTGGAACACTGGACACCAGTTTGGTTTGACCACTGCTGCTGAAGCTCCTGTGATGTCATTCGGTGGTTTTCCCTGCACATGCGGATCAGGATGCGGTCATTTCTTGCTGAAGAAACCCTTGAACGCCCAGATCTTGGTTTGTCTTCCAAGCTGTTGGTTTGTCTGTATTTCTGCAGAGTGTATCCAACTGCTGAAGGACTGCATCTGCACTTCCTGGCTATCTGGCAGCAGCTGTACCCTTCCTGGCTGAGAATCTGTATCTGCAGGCATGTTTCCTGCGTTAGGTTCCTTGTTTTAGCCATTTTTGTCTCTGAAGAACTTTCAAATGTGGTGGCTTTATATAGACACGAAGCACAGCAACAAAAATTGTGTCTTTTAATAAAAGCACGACCTTCATTAGTGGATCACTGGTACCAAAATGACCCAATACTCAAAATTTCTTATGTATTTTTATGGAACCAATCAATTTTAAGTTTTTAATGGCTTTTTAAGGATTTGTTTAGTATTTTGGCTGTGACTGTACTAAAAGAAATTGCACTTGAAGACCTAAGAGTGATTCTTAATGCAATATTTCACAAATGCATGGGGTGTCCAAAAACTTTTTTCCACCACTGTATTCAGGAGATAATGTCAGTAAGTAAAATACAGACATCAGACTTGTGGCATTATTTCTAAATCACATAACGTCCCGTGGTAATACTAGTCCTGTGTGTAGAGCTTCTGTAAGTGATTGATGTCAGAGCAATTTTTTGCCCATCTTGTGGTTGTCACATCAGCTGCTTCTGAAATAAAAATTGTCACTTAGTGGGCGTTTCCTTCAAATGATAGTTTAAAAACAGCACTCCATTTCAACAAGGTTCAACTTGTTTAACATGTTTATGATTACATATGTTCTAAGGAAATGATGTGTGTGTTCAATAAAGCAGACATAAACCTGATAATGTCTTGTGTCAAGGCATGGATCAGTGATCTGGTATTTGTTTAGCCTCATGCTTCATACTTAATATGTCTTTTAGTCTTATTTTATGATGAAATAATAAAACAAGGCATCTCTTTATATTGTAACAGTGGAAAGTCTCTTGATGGTTCACTAACACTGATATTGACAAACTCAAATACTCAGTCCTCTGATTGTCTTGTTTGACATCTTCTCAGGTCACATCCTGCAATCTCCATCTGCTAACGTGTTGCCCACGCTGCCCTTCCATGTCCTGCGAGCATTGTTCAGCAGCACTCCTCTGACCACAGATGACGGCGTGCTACTGCGCCGCATGGCTCTGGAGATCGGCGCCATCCACCTCATCCTGGCCTGTCTGTCAGCTCTCAGCCACCATGCTCCCCGCAACCCCAACGCCAGCACCAGTGTGTCTGAGGTATGGCACACGTGCAGCTCTGAGAATATTTATGAAGACTTTGAGTTGACCACAGTTGTTACCTAACCTTCGGTTGACCTTTTGAAGAAGTAAAGACTGGGCAGACTTACCTCAGATACAAACACATGTACAAAAAAAAAATGTTGCAGCAAACTTTTAAACTGGCTTAATATTAAGAAACTATAAATTTAACCCTCTCTTTAAACCTCAGCTTAGCTTTTACACTAAAACCTAGATTAAATTCATTATTTTCCGCCAAAACTAAACTCCAATTTAAACTGTGATCTAGTATTAAAGGGGACCTATTATGCTTTTCTGTATTTTCTGACATATATGTAGTGTTATGTTATTGGGGCAACAGTTCAAGTCCCATGCGGACCAAAGTATGGAGTGTGGACTGGTAGCTGGAGAGGTGCTGGTTCACTGCCAAAATGCTCTTAGACAAGGCACCAAACCCCTAACTGCTCAGGGTGCCTGACTATACGTATATATAATATATATATATATATATATATATATATATATATATATACATTACATATATATATGTGTACAGCCCCCTCACTCTGACATGTCTCTGATGCGTGTCTATAGGTCCTGTTTGTGCATGTGTGGCATTTTGAAGAATACTGCAACAAACAACACATTGATATACAGTAAATTTGCCTCCGTCTCTATTTGTAGATTGCGCCATCTGCAAAGGCCATGCCACAGTGTCTCGCAAAAGCATTAACAAGTCTCGTCTGTCTATGCAAAGCTGTGCTCATGTGGCTCACGCAGACAGTCCTGCCCCTCAGCAGGTTTCCAGGGAGTCAGCCAGTCAGAAGAAAGTTGGCTTTTAGCTTGTTTCAGACAGAGGGTGAATAGAGGGGCAGCATGAAGGGCCAAATTAGATAAACTTAACTAACAACTTAAATTTCTTATATCTAAACTTAAACTTATCTGAACTTATCTTAACGTCTATGTATACTTTTTGAACTGTGAAGCATGCAAAGCTACTCGTGGAGTCCCAGAAAGCAGAATAGGTCCCCTTTAACTTTAAACTGACACTTGAGGAGGTGTAACTTTTAAAATGGCTGCCTCACAAAAAGTTAACAACCCAGTGCAGTTTTATGATGAGTCTCTTCTTTCTTTCACCCGAGTTGATCTGTTAAAACAACCTTGTTACAATGTAAAGGTCTGTTAACTTCTCAGCTAGCTACCCAACAATGTAAGGTTTTGTTAAAGAATACAAGGTAGGTAGGTGAAAGTTTTCCCCTCATATTGACTTGATCCTAGCAGCACCCAAATTTATTTTAATGTGGGTAAGCAAGTATCTCCTTTTTGATTAAAGTCTATGTAATTTCATTGTACATGTAAATGTGTACATTAATGGATTTACTCATTTTAAAACTGGTTTTGCTAAGATTAGAACAATTCTTGGATTAAATTAATCTTTGATGGAGTCTTAGTTACATGTAATGATATGAATATAAATAGAATAAAATACAAAATGTAAGCCATTTTTTAAAAATCTTTGATCACATCTTGTGCCTTGACCGTTTGACTCAGCCTGAGAGTTGACCAGACAAAAGAAGACAGAACATTGTCCTGCTCCTGTCAAATGTTCTTTCTCATACTGTTCCAGCTCCACACCAGAGGCTACTCTGTCACTTTGCCTGAATGATTGTTTTGTTGTTCAGTGATAGAGAATCAAGGGGAAAAATCATTGGCATTATTAATGGCTCTCTGCCTGCTGGCCTTTACTCAAGGTCTTCTTTGCATATTTCCCAGTGTGCCTCAGACAAATAGCTTAATTGTTCAACCCAAATGATGAGAGGCAAATGGAGCTTTGGAGAGAAATAGAAGAGTGTCACAGACATGTCCTTTTTTATTATTGGCACCTTCAGGGTGAGAAGCAATGGAAGGGGATAATACTGGATAGAGACTGGCTCTTAAACTCCCCTTGACTGTCGTGCCTATTCTGTTGAACCGTCTGCAGGGCCTGCAAGCACTGGGCTGAAGAAAATGTAAAGAACTCTGAATGAAACAGACGTTTAACTATAGGTGACTGTGACAAGAGGAAGTGCCAGTTGTTGCTGCCAAAATGTAATGAAATACCATTCCAGAGTTTACTTTGGGTATTGAAGACAAAACAAAAAAACAGTTTGCTTTAAAACTGATTTTGTTACAAACATAGTAGATGTCATTTTACTGCAGTATGGTAAAAGTACAGCATCAGTACATACCAGTTAAAAGCGAGGTCTGAGGCCAGTAAAAGGTAGACTATACCCGGAGAAAGCCTGTTTTGCAGTAGAGTGGATGGCATACAAAATGTCACTGATAGTATAAATTCAAGATTCCTTTATTGTTACATCTCGTTATTCAAGTATCAAATAATAGGTTTGGTTTGTGTGTGTGTGGTGTGTCACAGTCAGACAGGCAACAGGCTGTTACTGTTCATTGACTGAGCAGTACTGTTTGCCAAAAAGCAGCAGCTGTCCACGGTCTGTGGTTGGGTTGGTTGGGGGCTCTGCAGGCTTTACTGGAAGTCTCACATTCAGTCATGCTCTTGGGTGTCAGATCCCATACCAGGCAGTGATATGTTCAGTTAGGATGCCCTGGAAACAGAAATGCACATTGCAGTACTAAATTGGAAAAGAAATGTTATTCAGGGTTTCCCTCAATGTATTGAGTGAGTCTAGAACTGTTGTAGCCTGGTTTTAGGTTGTATCCCTAAGTATAGCATATTGAAGATGCTGGAATAGGTAGTTGGGACAGACAGAGATGAGAGGCAAACTCCACATGTAAAGTGGCAAGAGTTGCTTGTTGTGCAAAAATTCCTGCTCAAAATTGAAACTGACCTTTGCTGGCTTGGTTGCTTAATAAGGTCAAACCGTTTTCTGAACCAGAGCTGCCATGTTTGTTTCGTTGTCGTGGTGACATATCCAGTCTCATGCTCGCTCCTCGTCCCCTGTTGTATGTGGATTTATGGAGATGTCAAGACCAAGGACGGATCATGGAGCCAATGACTTGAATGTGAGCCAAAGACTGTGGCAGTGGCTGTCCTTGAGCCCCCCCAGTCCATGTACTGCAATGGGAGTGCAGACGTGAAATAAAACAGACACACACTGTTTAAAAAATGAGGCAAATCCACACATGTCCCAGAAAACAGCAGCTTTTGTTGGTTTTTATCCATATTGGCTCCTGTAGATGACACTCTACTGTAATCCAGGTTTTGACCAGATGACCACAGTCCCAACACTGCTCATTTTTCAGCATGTTTGATGTTAGAGCAGGCTAGGCCTTTATTTTGAAGGACAATATTGGTATATTTTTTAGACTCATTCTGCTGATGACTCTTATTCAAGATCTGAGAACACAGAATATCTCTCTTTTCCACTCCAGAGCCGGCAGTGTTGAATTTCATTGATCAGTCGAATGCAGCCAAGCACCATAAACATGTAAACATGTTAACACGTAAAAATACTGTCCTTAAAAGCATAGAAATTAAATCTAAAGAACATCACAAGAAAAAGTTGTCAGACCCATCCGTCTTACCCTGTGCACCATCTCTGTTGGCAGCCGCAGATATCCAGTTGTCATGGTGGGGGGACCAGTGAGGAGCAGCAGCTGTACTGGGCTAAAGGGACTGGTTTTGGTACTGGATCCACAGCCTCAGGCTGGGACGTGGAACAGGCCCTCACCAAACAACGGCTGGAAGAGGAACATGTAACATGTCTACTGCAGGTGAGTCTACCCATCAATGTCACATTACTTATAAACTGAGATTGTAGAAACACTGTGGTTTCAGAATGTAGTCATACCCCCCTTTACCAAGGACTGTCAGAGTTCAAACATCAACACACTGTGTTGTAGGCCTGCACGATTCAGGAAAAAATATGAATCTCGATTTTTTAGCTTTGAATTGAAATCACGATTTTCTCCCACGATTTTTTTTCTCACAAACTGAAATGTTTATTGTACACATGAACTATGGTTCTTGGGTCCACACACCAGTAAACGGATGAGGTTTCAATGAAAAAAGAAAATGAAGGCTTCTGGCCTACATTAGGCTCTGAAAATTGTAACATAAATAAGCATAAATAAATAAATAATAAATAAATAAAATATAATCTGTCAACCTATTATGGATTCAGTGATAAAAAAAAAATGCAATGAAAATTGAATAATTTCTCTGCATTGTCGGACGACTTTCAGACTTTTTGCCTCGTACGGCTTCATCATATTGCACCTTATGGTGACGTTGGAGGTGCTGGTAAAGATTTGTGGTGTTACCTTTCGTTGTTGCAACGACAGTCAAGCATGCCTTACAGAGCACATTGGACTGACTCTCGTCGTCTTGTCTAAATCCAAAGTAGTCCCACACCACCGAAGTACCACCTATTTTTGGAACGAGGTTGGTTTGGGTGGTGGGCTGATTCTCGTCACTACTACCTGGGCTTTCAGCAACATCCGTTTTGCGTTCATTTGTTCACTGAGTTTTCCTTGCGATTAACGTTATTTCGGCAACGCCACAGTCCCTCCTCAGAAACTTTCAACTCAACTATTTGATTCTGCGTGCCATGGATCACGTGACCAAATGGCGCTTTGTCATAGGATAAGGGAGAAGCCTTGGAGCGCTTGTTTACAACTCTGACACATGCCGCTGGCTCTTGGAAAAAAAAAATCAACGTAATTTAGAAATGAAATCGCATGTAGGGGTGAATCTACATCGAGGTTCTAAAACGATTAATCATGCAGGCCTACTGTGTTGTATTAAAAACAATCTTGTGTGTTTTTTTGTCTGTATTTCCCTGTTTATCTTGTTAAGCATCTGTTCTGCCTTTTGGGGCTTTGGGGTTACCTATGTCCATATCTGCAAGGGACTTTGATGCCCTGAACGATGCTCCCAGGCTTTTAGTATGTTGGAGGTTATAGGCAGCTTTAGAAAAAGTTCTGCCTTCTGCTGCACTTCCAAAGAGTCTGTATACCTGCAGCATGTTGTAACATGAACTGGCAGTCAAACCATGACAGGGCCCTGAACAGTGATGATGTGTTGGAATTTTGAGATCCCCTCAAACTTCTTTACGTGCCTTTGACTTCACCACTCTAACCATTTCAAAAAACTTTACTTTCTTACAGTTGAAAGTTGATACCCCTGAATAAGAGTGCCTCAAGTGTCTAGATTAAAATAAAGGTAATTTTTTTCTTGAACAGGGAGTTAAAGTACTTGGTTCATAACTGACCAAGTGTACCATGGTCATATAGCATGGTCAGGACAGAGATTGTCCCAGTTTGGAGTATGTACTTTGTAATTTGTGTCACTTAAATCAAGTTTTCGGGAATAGTTTGTCTTACAGTGTGTCTAATTGTTTTTGTTCAGGTCTTGGCAAGTTACATTAACCCAGCAGGCTCCAGCAGTTGCCACAGTGCTGAGGCCTCTTCAGCAGACAGCAGAGCCCACAACAGTTCAGCCCTGCCAGCCGTGCTACAGGAGCTGCTGAGCCAGTCCTGCCTCATTCCTGCCATGTCCTCCTACCTACGCAACGACTCAGGTAGGATTCCTGTTTTTACAGATGACAGACAAAGTAAAAGAGGTAGTACTGTGGCATTTAGCAAGGCTGAGAACACTAGCAACAGCTACCAGTTTGGATCTTGCATTTTAAACAGGCTGCTACTGGTTGGCTTAGAGAAATTAGGACTGGAAATTTTTGAAAATATACCCACTTGTGATTATTTTGACTGACATTGCAAGATGAGTTGCAATATAGTGGAGGATAATTTCTCATTTTTCATTGAAAAACTTGATTAATAGTTATGGGTTGTTGTTTTTTTCCGGTGGTCTGTACATCAGTACATCTCTGCAGTATAACAACACAAAATATAAAATGGTATTTTGACACATTTTTCCTGTAACAAGCAGTGCACCTCCTGTGATTTGAGAATTGCTGTAGGCCAGATTGTGATATGATTTTGATAATTTGTTCAGCCAAGGAGCAATGCTTCAAAACTGCATGCATTTCAATAGAATAGAGTGGAAAAAGGTGTAGTTGGATCACCGTTCAAACTGCAATGGACACCCAGTGTCTTAACCATGACAAAACAGAAATAGAACTTTGATTGTCTGTCTAAAAGGGGACACACTCCAGTGACAAATATAACATGGGTCACAAAACCAACTGATGAACAAAGACGTCTAACAATAATTGTCTCTTTACAAAACTGACCCACAGTCACACCCACTTCACACAGCAATTGGCTGGATCTGAAAGCTGGAAGATTTGCTCTCAGGATTTACTTGTTAATAGAAATACCTCTGTCCATTTTTGTGTGAATATCTGCTTGCAACATGGTGAATACCTGTGAGGAAAGATGTTGTAAAGTGTACATCATTACCCCTATTTAAATGATTCTTTACATTGAGACTACAAAGACATATAAGATGCTGAACAGAGAGGATGATGCAGCCAAGAGGAGGCTGTGATGGCAGGTTGAAGTGTAGCCAACCAGAACACTTTTGCCTCAAAACATGGTTGGATGGCACATTGTGTGCACCCCAGTTTGTGTGAAGAATACTGAGACAGGTCATTCTGGACCTGGGAAACAGAACAACCTTTTTTTAAGTTCCACTTGCTTGATTTTTCTGGACCCTTCAACTGAATCTCAGCCTTCATTGGCAAAACAACATCCTCAATCTCAGTTTCAGAATGTTTGATCAGCTCCTGTTTACTAAGTCAAGAAATCACTGTCCTCAAAGTATCTGCCGATGAAGTCTGTGTCATGTGGTCAAAAGGCTCAGAGGATGCTGGTAAGAGGAAAAAAAATATTCTGCTCAAGTAATAGATTTTACACCAGAGGAAATACATAGTTACATCTCCAATTCTTTGACAGCAGGCCTCTATAATAAAGTATGAAATGTGATGCCTCATCATGTTGTCGCTGGATTGTCTCCCCTCTCACAAAGAGCTACAGTGTTGCCATGGAATCTGGCAATGGCAAAAGATGAAACAAATGAACAGCAACCAAAAAATAACTTTCCTCTTTGTAGAGCCAGAGAAAAGTCCTGAAGCTTGTCTTTGCATCATGGTGAAAAAAATGATTTATGGGAAATGTGGTTGTGAGAAAAGAAACATGCCACTGGTCTCAAAAAGAGTCTCATTCCCCATCATGGTCTCTTTTGCGCCATTTCATATGAAGTGTTCTCATCCTACCAAACATCCTGTGAAATGATTTGAGCCGCTGACGGTTCTGTGTTGCTGAAATAGTAGGAATGTTCTTATTGTCTGTGGATTTGTGTTCCTGTAAAGAGCTGCCAGCTGGTGGCCTTTGATGCTGAGATAGTGGGTTTGGATCACTCTGGTATTTGATCTCAATGATAGCTGCAGGCTAGAGTTACTGCAGTGTAGTCTGTATCTTTTGCTTCTGAATTACAGGGGAGGCTGCCTGTGTGTAGCGCATGTTCCTGTGTGTTGGTAAGTGTGTGTGTATGGTGGAGATGTTGGATTTTTTCTGAATGGAACAGCAGGTGGAGCTACACCATCTAAGACTAAGGCTGAGGTTGCGTAGGTCCTTACAGTTTAATCAAAGTCCCAGTAGTATAGGTTTAATGAGACTTGCCCAGAATTTTGTTTTTATACTGAAAAATGAAAGGACCGGTCTTTCCACTTTGATCAGTTCTTCTCATGTCTTAGTTTTATTGTAGGAGCGTATCCTCTTGTGGATTGTGTAAGAGCTTGCATTCTTTGGTGCAGTATAATATGATGCTATACTGTAATGTTGTGGTGAAGTGCTGTGTAGGTTTAAGTGTTGTGCTGCAGTGGTAACCCTTTTTATTTTGCACGTGGTGAGGTAATCCCTTGTTCCCTCAGTCTGCCTTTTCAGTCAGAGCTCTGGTGCAGCCGCGAGCTTCCATCAGAGCGCTCAGTGGGCTTCAGCACTTTTCAGGTCAGCTCAGTCCATCGCTTATATCCTGCCTGGGTTCCTCAGGGGCCAGCTGGTTATAGGCCTGGGCTGACCCTTTGTAGCCTGGTTGCATTCACGCTTCAAACCTCTCTCTTTGCTTGTGCTGCACTTGGTGACGCTTTTCACACTTAAGCCACAGATAGAGGGAATGAACAAACCACAAACAGTACTTTCACTGGAGTGTGTTCAATATGGCAGTTCTTGTTCAGTATTGTTTCTTTTTTATAGGCAATTAACAATTTCAGTAGGATTTTTCCCTCTGACATAAAAGAAAACAACAAAATAACAAAATAATAACACAGGCTTCACTTTTTCTGAAACTTTCAACCTCATCTCTCCTCATCTTGTGAGCTCCAAACAGTAAAACAAACAGTGAGGTGTAGACTTAATTTTTGACACTTCAAGGTCAATAATGAACTTTGACTGACTCCAAATGACTAAAACTTTTTTGACAAAATAATCTCGCCTCAAGATTGAGTTAATCTGTAACCTTTTTTGTTTTACTGTACATTTTGGTTGGATTGCAGCACAAAGCATTTGTCTGTGACTTACTGAGTGAGTGTTGAAATTTCTCCATTGACCATTGCCCTTTCAAAATGAATACACGCAAATGTTACATACTGTAAATGGGTTGGTGACGTGACATATCATTTTCACTGTCAGATAAAAATAAATATAATTAGTATTGTCATCATTTAAAATGAACCAAATGATTAAACATGTCCTCATTTTACATGGACCTGTTATGAAAACTGCTTTGTTAATGATTTTTTCAAATTTTGAGCCAGATCTCAATTTTCCAATGGTGTGACTGTCACAAGGATGGTTCAATAAGTTTGTTAAATTAAAAAGAAAAGCTTAAAAATGTTGATAATTACCCCAGGCATAATTATACAAGTGTCTATTTTAGTAAATGTGAACTTTTTCATCCATATATTTCTAAAAGTGAAGGAGCTTCATAAATTTTGTTACTGAAAACCATTTCCTCCAATGTGACACCATATCTTGAAGTTGGGCAATTCCGCAAAAAACTTTATTTAGTTGAAGGACCCCATTCGAGATCATGTGACTGAAATGTGCATATGGTATGTTTTTGTCTCTGAACTTTTTCAAACCACTGTAGATTTACAACCATTGTGTAAACTCTACCATATCCAAATAAAAATAATAATATAAACATATTCATGTCACAGTTTAATAGTTTTTAATTATACCATTGGTTGATTCTAGTTTTCCTTGTTGTGGTAATATTTGCCTTTATCCAGAGACAATCGAGCAGGATTAGGAGGAGATCCCTCTTGTTATCAGTAGAAACTTGCTCCAGATGTAATGATCCAGGGGTAGAATCCTAACACAGTCATTCCCCAGTGAACCAGACACTTCACAATCTGTTTGATCAGGCCCAAATTGAGTTTGGATGGAACATGAGACACACAGATTTTAGCATCAGTGTTTCCACCCTCCCATTAGCATTGTGTACTGTTGCTTATCAGCCCAGAGCCAGTTACAGCTGAGTGTGTGCCACCTCTTTGTGCCTAATGCTGCTGGGCTCTTTCAGTTTGCAGGAGTATCTCTCTGTGTGCATGCTGCTGTGTGCTAATGCGACCCTGGTCTCATAATTAAATAACAGCTGATAAAAAGCATTCTGAGTGTTGTAATTGCTCCTCATTATCTGGTAAATGCCTCTGACACACGTGTGTGTGTGGGTGTTTGTGTGTGTGTGTGTGTGTGTGTGTGTGTGTGTGTGTGTGTGTGTGTACGAGAGAGAGAGAGATGAAGTTTATAGCCCCTTGTTTGATTACACATTGCCACATGCTCTACTGAAGCATAGCCTTAATGATGACACATTGTCCTTTAAAATCTATACATTTAGCACTCAATTTAATAATAAATGACATTATACTGTGCTAACAAGCCATTGCATGCAGTTAATTGAAGTCACAGTGCATGCAGTCAAATGAAAGCTGGAGGCTCTGGAACCACCTTCAGTATGAAAAGTGGGTGCCCAGGAGCTCTGAGCTGTCAGTAAATGTCAAGAAGAGCTGGCTGTAATGAAAAACTAAGAGACCGGAGAGCCCCCCTGCTTTTCTCAAGTCAGAAGAGCTGCTAGTGTGTAAATAGATGTTGTCTATTCTCTATTTATTGCAGAGTCAAAAGAAGAAATCTTGTTATGATAATTACTATCTACATTTGTTGCAATATGCAAGAAAGAGTGACAGCCAAAGACGGGGGTCTGCAACCTGCAGCTCCAGAACTGCATGCAGCTGTTTAGCCCCTCTTCAGTGGCTCCCTGTGACTTTGGCAAAAAAAATTATGTGGAAATGAACTACATTTTTATTTTTCATTTTATTTTAATTTTCATTTATCATTGTCACCATTGTGTAGTCTGTCCACCAGAGAGCTAGGACAAGTTTATTTTTACACCGTAACATGTTTCACTCACTACTCACAACTCTTAAATAACCAATTCTTAATGACCCCTACAAAATGTTTGTTCATGTTGTAAGTTTTGTAAAATATAATTAGTTAAAGCTACAAGCAGCATTCATTGGGCACTCCTGTCCGTTGAAGTGTGCTGCGGCTGTGGCATCCTTACTGGAGGCTGATTAGCACAGCAATGAATTTCCACAATTTTTGGACACAAATGAGTTACATGTCACTTCCTGTGTCCACGATAGGGCTTTCAAAAACACCCAGTAACTGCATTATGTTCCAGTATATCAAGTGTAGACCACACCATGAAAATTTCATGTAAATTTCATGTAAATAAAAGATGATTGTCAAATAATGATTGGTGGGCTTACTTTCCACCAATAGGAGGTGCAGTGACTATGACTCCAAGCTGGCATGTAGATGTCCCTCAGCTGGGAGTTCTATCCAACATGTTTGGGGCAGATTGAATAATGTCCACTCGAGTCACAACACCAGTCACAAGCCTTCTCTGACCAAATTTGAGGTGAATCTGGTTAACCTGCATAGTAAAGAGACAAGTCCTGTTACTTCCTTTTGCCAGTAGGTGGCACTGTGACTGTGGCTGAATATTGTCATGAAGATGTCTTCAGACCTGGTATCTTACCAAATGTGTTTGGGGGCAGATTGGACACTGTATATTTGAGTTACAACAATAAGTAATACATTATTTAAAGAATATCAGTTTATATATTGCAATTGAATTTTTAACTAACTTTTTAACATTGATATCAGCATCTGCTTCAAACAGTGGTGTTTACAGCAATGCTTCAGCGTTAGTGTTTTTGCATTTTTAAATAGAATAATGATTACTTCAACTTCTTTATCAAACACAAGACTCAAGCAGCAGCTGAGGGTTTTGTCCAAGCCTGTGGAGGAGATATGTTGTTCTAGAAAAAATTTAACAACCTATAATCTCTTAAGACAGTAATACAAGGCCTGTAATCCATAGACAGCTGTTGCAGCATAATACCTGTGCTGTGAAATACTTCAAAGGCAGCATGTTGGGAGTGTTGATAGCTTGGCTCTCAGCTAATCCTCTTCTCAGAATTGGGCTGCATGAGTAAGATGTCCTGCTCGCTATTGAAAAGCTTTGGTTCAGCCTTTTTGGACCTGGAAGTCCACACCAAGGTCTGAACCAAGGTTTGCATTTTTGTTACTTTGTATACATTTGATCCGGTTTGTTTTGCTTTCACATTAAAATTATACAAATGCACTAAAGAACTATACACTGTACATGACATACATACATCCTTTCCTCATCACCGATGTGAGCTGCAAGTTTTTTTTACAACTGACTCTTTATGAAGTTGATGGCCCAAATGTCAAATAAACATTAAACCTCCTCACCCCATGTGCTACCATGGCTCATTTTATTTTGCTGCTTTGTTTGTTTCTCGTTTTTCTGGTTCTTCTGATACCCTGCCAGAACTTCCTGTAATTGGTCTAAAAATCTGAAGCTTCTAAAAGCAAATTGACTCTAGAAATGAAACGAACCGTGGTTCAATTTGATCCAGAATGAGACCACCTCTTCTCGTGGCTATTCAGGTTTCACACCTGTAATTTTTGTTTGGATCAAACTGAAAAGTCAAAATGTCTGGACCAAACAAAGTGAGTGTGAAAACCAACCCAATTCTCTCCAACCCCTCACCTCTACTGAGCCTTTCAGCCTCTTTTAGCTCAGAGTTTTGCTGTAAGATATATTCACAGTTTGGTTCTGTCAAGCTGTTTTAACTGCTCAGTAGCTGTTGAAATAAGTGGAGCAAAAAGCATATGAAGAGTCAGTTATTTTTCTCAGGAATTGGTGGTGAAGAAAATTGGCTTTAGCAGTATCTATTTTTTCTTGCTGGCATTTTATCGGGGTAACGTAATTAATGGTGGTATTTGTGTAAATTTGTGTAAAAGGTTTCAACTCTACTGTACTGTCAGACTCCCTTAATGTAGATGAGCTGATCATCATAGCAATGCTATTCCCTCAGTTGGGAAACAACAGACACACACACAGAGGAGCTTTGCTTTGGTCTGAGAATTTGCAGCCTTTATTCAGTGACAAACTGAAACCTGTACTCTACATTTACAGCACCATCACTCTATATTTACTGCCAGACCGGAAACTTCACTTCTCACCTTTCCCTCCACTAAGCACACATTCACCGTCACTCTCTGACACCTAATAAGACTGCCACTTACCTTGAACACCGGGACTAAATCCAAAATATTATCTTTATACTGCCCAAGCCTCGATCAAAACAGAAAGGCTGAATGTTTTTGATGAATCATGTACATCAGGTTGCTCTGTCTGTTGGACAACTCTTTGCTAACCTGCAATAACAACTTTGTGCCAGCTTGTTATGGAGTTTGTTTGTCCCCTGGTAGCCAAAAAAATCAATTTATGCAGTTTTAGCAATATGAAATGGAATAAATTGATGATGAATTGTCTCTTCTACCTCTTAGAGAGAAGTACTATCCTGATAAAATTTAAGCCAAGCATCATTAGCCATATTCAGTGGCCATTAAGGCAAAAGGATAATTCAAGACCAGCCCATTTCTCTTCATTCCACTCTTCATTCTTGGTTTTGTTCTTCACCGTCTCCTTCAAATCTGCAGAACTGAGGAGCCTCCTGAGGTCCCTGAGGAGCAGGAAACACTGTATTACACTTTCTCTTCTTTACTCATTCCTATACCATGTTAACTCCAGCACAGCCACAATCATGTAAGATGCTTTACTTCCTTCTGTTTGCATGTAGTTTAGCTGAGAGTCACACAAGCAAGAGTTGGGGAGCGCTTACTTCAAATTGTAATATTCAGCTGTCAGTCCAGGGCAGTCCAAAACAGGAAATATGAACACGTAAACCAAATAATATTTGGTTTAAACTGGTTTTCATCCAGGGTTTATATTTCCAGACATTCAAAACCCTTTAAAGTGATATTCCACCAGTAATAGTCCACTCAATATGTACTCACCCCTATGCCGATGTGAAGATGAGTGAAGATCTTCAGTTCACAAAACAATCCTGGAGTTTCAGCAGAAAACAGGGTTGCAGCTAATGGCAGTGAATGGAGACCAAATGTAAATGTAAAAAAAAAGAACACAAAATGTCTCCATCCTGCTCGTGTGGTGTAATCCAAGTGTCTGTGAGCCGCGACATTAAAATTTAACCATAAAAGACACCATTTACGCCATGTTTTTAGCCAAAATGTCAACTGTAGCATGTAGCAGGTAGCATGTAAACATGGCGTCAATCTCGCGAGACTTCTTATATCTCTTAATGGATGCACGTGTGAAAATATCGTGAGATCGACGCCATGTTTACATGCTACCTGCTACATGCTATCGTTAAGAATCTTTTTTTTTTTTTTTTAAATTTTATAATGTCCAAATTCTCTGATTTCAGGTTCTCAAATGTGAATATTGTCTGTATCTTTAGTCCTCTATGACAGTAACCTAAAATATCTTTGAGTTGTGGACAAAGCAGCACAATTTAAAAATGTCACTTTAGGTTTTGGAATACATTTTTCACGATTTTCTCATACATTATGGACCAAACTACTGATTGATTTTCGAGAAAATAATCGACAGATGAATTGATAATGAAAATAATCATTAGTTGGAGCCCTAAACAGGAGGTGAGCCTGCAGTCCAGATAGAAACGTTATCTGTAGCTGACATCATGACAGCCCATCTGATCACCCTCTTGAGTTTGCCTCTTGTAATGGTTTTGCTCTGAGTTTATGGGCTTTCTAACTAGAAGTGTACATAGGTGTTAATGGGTTTGTATGGACTAGGTGGACAAAAAACTTTTTACAGTTGTTCAGTTGCTCCTAATACTTCTCTTACAGCACACTGGTTAAAATCAGGAAGTAGAGCTCTTTACTCACAAATCTCTGACCCAACTTAAAACA
>JAWZSL010000036.1:407500-643196 GCA_034769285.1 Lutjanus argentimaculatus | reverse complement strand
AGGAAAGAGGAAAGAAAGCAAGTGAATAAAGGGAAAGAAGCAGTGAAAGAAGGAAAGAAGCAAGTGAAAGAAGGAAAGAAGCAAGTGAATGAGGGGAAAGAAGCAAGTGAAGAAGGAAAAAGAAGCAAGTGAAAGAAGGAAAGAAGCAAGTGAAAGAGGGAAAGAAGCAAGTGAAAGAAGGAAAGAAGCAAGTGAAAGAAGGAAAGAAGCAAGTGAAAGAAGGAAAACAAGCAAGTGATAGAAGGAAAGAAGCAAGTGAAAGAAGGAAAGAAGCAAGTGAAAGAAGGAAAGAAGCAAGTGAATGAAGGAAAAAAAGCAAGTGAAAGAAGGAAAGAAGCAAGTGAAAGAAGGAAAGAAGCAAGTGAAAGAAGGAAAGAAGCAAGTGAAAGAAGGAAAGAAGCAAGTGAAAGAAGGAAAGAAGCAAGTGAATGAAGGAAAGAAGCAAGTGAATGAAGGAAACAAGCAAGTGAAAGAAGGAAAGAAGCAAGTGAAAGAAGGAAAGAAGCAAGTGAAAGAAGGAAAGAAGCAAGTGAAAGAAGGAAAGAAGCAAGTGAAAGAGGGAAAGAAGCAAGTGAAAGAAGGAAAGAAGCAAGTGAATGAAGGAAAACAAGCAAGTGAAAGAAGGAAAGAAGCAAGGGGAAAGAGGGGAAGAAGCAAGTGAAAGAGGGAAAAACAAGCAAGTGAAAGAAGGAAAGAAGCAAGTAAAATGAAGGAAAGAAGCAAGTGAATGAGGGGAAGAAGCAAGTGAAAGAAGGTAAAGAAGCAAGTGAAAGAGGGAAAGAAGCAAGTGAAAGAAGGAAAAACAAGCAAGTGAATGAAGGAAAGAGCAAGTGAAAGAAGGAAAGAAGCAAGTGAAAGAAGGAAAGAAGCAAGTGAAAGAAGGAAAGAAGCAAGTGAATGAGGGGAAGAAGCAAGTGAATAAAGGAAAACAAGCAAGCGAAAGAAGGAAAGAAGCAAGTGAAAGAAGGAAAGAAGCAAGTGAATGAGGGGAAGAAGCAAGTGAAAAAGGAAAACAAAGCAAGCGAAAGAAGGAAAGAAGCAAGTGAAAGAAGGTAAGAAGCAAGTGAAAGAAGGAAAACAAGCAAGTGAAAGAAGGAAAAACAAGCAAGTGAAAGAAGGAAAGAAGCAAGTGAAAGAAGGAAAAGAAGCAATGAATGAAGGAAAACAAGCAAGTGAAAGAAGGAAAGAAGCAAGTGAATGAAGGAAAACAAGCAAGTCAGTGGAGAGCAGCAAGTGATGGAGGAAAGAGAAGAGAGAATCAGATGGAGAGGTAAAACCTACAGCATGAAGTTAGCTTCATCTGAAAATGTGTGTGACTCAAATCATTTGTTTTTGTTTTTTTTTCAGAAGATGTGTGACAGAGAGAACATGAGTCTGGGGGAAACACCAGCAGTCTGGAAAAGTGAAAGGTACAGTAACACATAAAAATTTGTTTTAAATATTTATTTAATATACTCTGGTGTCATTCATTATACATTTCTTTTTTTTCTGTTTGTAGAAGATGGTGTAAGCAGATGGAGAGATAATGAGCAAGAGAAAGAAAAAGAGCAAAAAGTGATGGAGAATCAGATGATGGAGAGGTAAATCCTACAGCATAATGATTTGGCTTCATCTGAAAATAGTGTGTGACTGAAAACACTTTATCTGTTTTTCTGCAGAAGATGTGTGACAGAGAGCAAGTCCTGGAGAGAAACAGCAGCAGTCTGGAAAAGTGAAAGGTACAGTAACACTGAATGACATTTATCTGAAAATTGTCTAAGTGGAAAAAGAAATGTTTTTAAAATATTTCATTTAATATGTTCTGTTGTCATTCAGTGTACATTTCTTTGTTTTTCTGGCAGCAGATTCAAAGGATGGAAGGAGTGAGCAGATGGAGAGAAAAGAGCTGCAGAGACAGAGGTGCAACACAACACAGTTGGGGGGGGGGGGGGGAAGTAAAACTCAAAATGGCTCAAAATTAAATATATTTAATCTTAAACTGACTCATGTGTTGTGCATTTTTGGGGGGAAATATGGCTCCTGATGTAGTCTGTAGGCATCATCACTCAACTTTTTCACATGGTCTGGTGTTAAAAAAAAGCAAACTAAAAATTGCAAATCATGTAACTTCTAACATTTTTTTAAAATTGAGGGGGAATATGACTTGGCTTCAGTCAAAAATATTTACAAAATATTTATTTTTTGGCTTAATTCCTGTGTATCTATAAGTGCATCATCCTGTTTCTATCAATATAATCTAATTTAATTTTGACACATTTTGAAGTACAGGTTGGCAGTATTTGGCTCTAGACAAGACGCAACAAGGCTCAAAAAAGCATAGAGCTTTTTTCCCGGGTAGGATCCCCCAAACTTCCCCATAAGGGTTAGGCGAGTGACCGTCTAGGGTGACCAGGTCCCAATAAACCAAAAGAGGGACAAGGGGTATGTTTGTGAGGGACAAAGTGGGACACCGCCTAACACGCCCCCCCCCCCCCCCACCACCCACAAGATTAAAAAAAAAAAAAAAAAAAACTGCAAGTCTTACATGTTTTTCCCTTAATAATAATAATTATGTATAATAATATTATAACAATAATAATAGATTATAATCAAATATTATATAATATAGGCTATATATGTAATAATATAATATAATATAATGAAGCTCAACAACAGAGCATAAACAACAACAATTATTGCTGACCGGTATGACAGGGTGTGTTGGACAGTGTGGTAAACTGTAGTCACCTCAGCTGCTGTTACTTTGTCGGCTTCATCGTTTTTTGGTCGGAGAAATGCGTCCATAGACTTTAACGTCTCTTTTCGGAAACGCTTTTCTTGTGGGACTCCGTCTGTGGATGTCGTTTAATGTCAAATTTGCCCCCGTGCCCAATAGAGAAGGAACTTTTACAAAGTTGACAATAAACCCTCTCTGAATCCCCCTGGACTTTTTTCACCCACAAGTATTCGCTTTCCCACTCTTTTCTGTAGCTGCATCGTCTCTTCTTGTTTGGCGTCTCCCCCTCCTCCATTTCCAAAGAAGAACGTGCGGTGTGAGTGTCATTCACTAGCTGTCACCTCAGCTGTTGGTAGGGCGGAGAAAATTAGGGGCGGGCCTAAGGGGCCGTACGTGCGGTGCTACTATGACAACAACAAACAGCCCAGAGTGCAGTAACATCACCGGCTTCTTCACATTGCTGGGGCCTGAGGGGGATGTTGTGCGGGACATGGTCTCAATTTGCGTGATGCGTGAAAAGAGACAGAAAATGCGTGAAATCACGCGCAAAGCGGGACATGAGATTTTACAAAAAAAATAAAAATGCAGCGCCCCAGCTAAAACCGTAATGGTTCAAAAATAGTGGCCTAATAGGAGACAGACATTTCATACAGCTTAGGAGATTATTATTAATAATACGACCCCCAGTTACTGTAATATAGCCTAGACCCCTGTGTCCAGCTTAGCTGTGCGTTCACGAGCGCGCGTGTGCCAAAAAAGAGGTTTCTAACCTGATGATGATCCTCCCTCATGTCCTGAGGAGTAGCTGGGCAGGGATGAGGGAGGGAGGATCATGGGTTTCAATCTCTCGGCTGCTGTCCAGTCCGGACCAAGTGACCAGACGGCCGGTTAGAAACCTCTCAATTTCTAACCGGCCCGTTTTGGTTCTTACCGGTAAATGTCCGGTGTCTCCTTTCTTTCTCTTTCTCTCGCTTTCTTGCTGGCGCACGCGCGCACGTGAATAAGAAATCATGTTTTCCATGTGAACTTTATTTTTTATTTTATCATTTTATCATATTTTTCATTTATTTTGAAATCTAACAGCCAAACGCATGTTAAATACATCCTTTGCGCTCTTATTCTGGAAAACTCACGGGAAAATGCCTCCTGCCTTCCTGGTCTGCCACTGATCAGGGCCGCAATGCACGTGGGCTTTATTATTGCTAGCATTTGCGTCATTAGCCTTCGCTTATTCACACACAAATAAAGCTTTTTAAACATTTCCACATCATCCATTAGCATGAGCTAACTTCGAACTATCGTCTCCGTTTGTGGTTTTGTTTACTGCTGCACATTTCTCACTTTAGAAGACAGTTTCACAGTTTGTTTTCAATATTGTTAGCGCCGCCCGCCATATTGGATTATTACTCTCACTCGGTCCCCTTCAAAGTCACATGTCACTGTCACAGTCTAAGGCTTCTACACGTTTATTATCCCCATATTTCACTCTGGTTATGATTTCTGAATTTCTTACCTGTAGGAACAATAACAAAACACATCAATGTCAGTCCTTAGCGTCTGTGTTGTTTCTGCATTTCTTGCACTGTCTGATGTCTCACTCTACTAGTGGGTGGCGTCAGCCATTGATACCTCATGAACACAGCGCCCTCTGCTGACCAGGTACTTCAACCATATAAAACATAACCAGACCGACTAGAAAATGAATGAAATCACACAGGAAATATCAATACAGTCCTTTTAAACATGTTTTAAAGTCCTTAGCTGTTTTTAATGAGTTCAAATTTTAAATGGGGGGCAAGATATTTTAATCAAGTCTTTTTACTGTTAGTGTCTCTGAAAACATTCAAATGGCACATAATACACGGTTGCCTGCCATGTTGTATTAAGCGCAGATTGTTTGGGGTCTCATTGTGGTGCTTTTCAAAACGTTGTCTCACACCCAAGTTTCCCCACATTCCCACCTTCCATAAAGGGAAAGGCTCAGTCAGTAACACACAGGTGCAGTTAGGCTGTGCTTCCATCAGAGGAGGAACTATTTAGATGCAAAAATACTGATACGAACTTGGTTGTGGACCACAGTTGGATCATGGGAGACTGTATTTGGGTCAAAAAGTAAATAAAGACTGTGGCAGAAAATTCTGCAAATTTAAGATTTACATATGCAGTACACATTTACACCAGCATTTAAAGTGTGTGTATTGTTTTACTGATAAGAGGAAGAAATGAGAGGTAGTTTCATAGTTTATTAATTAATGAATTTCATACCTGCAAGGTAAGTGTGCTTAAAATTGATGGTGTAAGCAACAATGAGAATTCAAATTATGATGCGTTTATCCTAACAGTAACACCGCAAAGAGCAAAATTACCAAATGTAATATAACATCTGTTGTCACTGTCTGTTACTGTCACTGAGTGTTCTTTTTTTTCAGGTCTCTACTGGAAAGGGGATGCAGTGGACATGTAGGTTTAGTACTTTTGTCTCTCCCAAATGAGGCCAATTGTTAAAGCATTACGATTAAAGCATGGTGGCTTTACAAGAACCTCCCCAATACCATGTCTTCATCAGCAGTGTATCTGCACATTCAAATCGTTTAATGCCCTCAAGGTTCATTTATCAAAATTTCACTCTCGAGTCAACAGTGAAGAAGACAACATGCAAACATTTAACTGCCAAGTGTGTGATTTTTATGAGCCCTGCGGCAAAAATGATTTCTTTACACATTAAGTCAGCATCTGATATTGATGCAAAAAGTGCAATGCCTGTATCTTGACTGTGAATTTGAGACAAATGTATATTCCACTTTTAATTCACACAAAAGTAGGAACCATGACCAAAACCATTCTAGTGCCGCCTGCAGTTCAAACCAGGAATAGTTGTCCATGTTTGTAACACTGAGGAGAACACTTCTGTCTCAGCTGAGGATTTCACGTTTGGAAGAAGAGGAGCTGACAGCCAATTATATCATTGACCTTGACTCTCAACTTGAGTATAATCTGGTCTCGCTTTTCCTAAAAATGCAAACGATACAGAATATATCTGATAGTGCTCTCCAAGAAATCATCCAGCAACTTTCAGAACCACTGTTGTTTTCTGTGATTGACGGCATTCTCAAACAGCATTACCCAGATATTGATAAGGCTGTTGTTAAGGACGTAGTCAATGCAGTGACTGACACAAATGTTTTTTTGAAACATACATCTGCTGGAGGCTCACTTTCGACCTCCAATAGAAGAGCATCTTTCATAAAAAAAAGAATTTCCTGTTGTGGAACCTGTGGAGTTTGTCATTGACAAGCACGGTCAAAATATAGTTTGCATTCCTGCTTCAGGAATTATTGAAGAAAGATGATGTTTTGGACAAGGGTCTCTCCCCCAGTACCTCACAAGCATGTGAATACAGCAGCTACAGGGATGGTTCTCACTCCAGTGAAAATGCCATGTTGGCAGAGGAAGAATTCAGAATCACCCTCGGTCTTTACATTGATGATTTCGAGGTAACAAATCCACTTGGAACACCCAAAAAGAAGCACAAGTTATGTGCGGTATATTCTTGCAAAATCTAGACCCCAAGTACCGCTCATCCCTTCATGCCATACAGTTGGCTGTTTTGTCCAAGGTGAACACAGTTAAGGAGAAGGGGTATCCTGAAATCCTGGGTCCTCTTATTCAAGACTTAGTGTCCCTTGAGGTGGATGGAGTTTATATTGAACAACTGGGAGCAAGCATAAAGGGAACTGGATTGGCAGGATTCCAAGAGAGCTTCATTGTGGAGAGCATATATAGGTTTTGTATGGCCAGACAACAAGAAATTCAAACAGAAATGTCAGCAAAAATGCCCATGACCGACAGGTTGAAGAAGTGAAGCAGGACCCATTGAAAGTAACACATTATGGTGTCAAAGGCGGTTGTGTGCTCAGTGAAAACTTGAAATATTTTTTTTCTAGATGGATTTCCTCCGGATATTCTTCATGATTTTTTGGAAGGAGTGGTGCCATTTGAACTGTGCCTGTGCATTCAAGATCTTATAAAGAGGAAAGTGTCTTGAGACACTAAATCAGGCCATCAAAGAATTAGGAGGGAATGGTCATGAGAACTGGTGCCTGATAAGATTGCTTCCTTTAATACATGAGTATGGAAGGTGCTCATGCTCTTAAGAGATGCGCTTGAATTGGTTGTTTCTCTGAGATTCACAGATGAGTCTTTGTTCTTTCTGGAGTTGACAGTGTCAGAGTATAGAGACTTACTACTGAATGTGCTTCCTGACTTCCAACTCCATCCAAAGCATCACTACATTGAGCACTATCCTGACTTGATAAAAATCTTTGGCCCTCTAACAGATGTGTGGACCATGAGATTTGAAGGGAAACATAAGTTCTCAAAAAAATCATCCAGTAAACTCAGAACTTAAAAAGTGTTACCCCAACTTTGGCCATGTGACATCAAAAGATGATGGCATACTATTTGAACTGTTCTTCTTTTTTCAAGCCAGCACTCCAGGCAAACAAATTAAAGAGCAGAATGATTTCTTCGCTCCCAGTGAACATTCAAGAAGTGTTGCACCACAGAGGTGTTCTACCAAACACAGTCCTGTCAGCAGTGTCTGTTGTTATTGATGGAGTGAACTATGCTGCAGATATGGTGGTTTCTGTGGGTTCATGTGGAGGTCCTCCAGAGTTTAGACAGATTAAGCAAGTGCTGCTGTTTAACATGGACATTGTTTTCCTTTGCAAACCAATGATTGCTTGGTATCACAAGCATCTACATGCTTGTGAATTGAATGAAAGCAGCATTGGCTTGGTTGCCACTCAGTTGACTGACTTCAATGATGTTTTTCCTTTGTCAGCATACCGAGTCAGAGTCAGAATGGCCAATCAGAGTCATCGTAACTGATGATGACATCAGAAGACTCGCTCTTGATGAAAAACCGAGCAACTTGAGTATTTTCTAACTCATTTGAAAGATAAACTGGCACTACCATATGATTTCAAAGTAGTCTGAAGACCCACTTTTTAACAATGCCTTTTGCAACCTAAGGATGTGTCAGAACTGCCAGATTGAGCTACGCTGAAAATTATATATCTTGAGTCTCTCCAGTGCACTGTCCTCGCCAAATGCATGTGATACAGAGATACCGATGCCAAGCAGAGAAAAATCTCAGTCGATAACGCAGGAATCATGGCCCTCTGTGGATGGAAAAATAGCTTGAAATTCAAGATGGGGAATTTCCTTACAAAGATGAGAAGATGAGAATCTGGAATGGCTAATGTCACAGTGAATAGCAACAAGTGGAGGAGGGATTTCCCTGATGGAGAGCCATCTTGTAATAATATCAAAAGGCCGAAAAGAAGTGAAACAAATTTCTTACCAAATTTTCCTGCGGTGAAAATTAAGAAAGCCTTAAGGCAGTTAGAATCCAGCTTGAGAATGAAGCAAAGAAGCTGTGTTGGGGCTCAGCTGATGTGAAGAAAATGATGGACCAAACCTTTTCCCTTCAACGCAAGGAAATTGCGTTGAAGGGAACTGACCCTGTCCACATTTTAGCCACCTGAAAAAATCAATATCGGGGTTAGTGTATGTTATATTGTAAATTGTTTCACTGCTTTATCTTGGCATCAGACAGTCTCTTTTGTTGGGAAACTGCTGTTATATGAGCGAAATATCACTCTCTCCAAACCAAGCAGACTCCAAACTAATAGATGGAGGCAGCAGACCAGCAACCCCTAAGTTTTGGAAGGTAAAATTACTGGTTTTGCCAAAGGAGACTGGTTGAATGGGAGAACAATATTTTGTTTATATAACAGTGTTTTCCTCATCTGTGAATCTCATGCCTCCATACTGCTGGTTTGGCATAATCCAAGTCTCCAAGTTAACTTGAAAGACATCATTTACAACATGTTTTTAGCCTAAATCTTCACTGTAGATCCTTAGCTTGGAGCCACATTCATGTGTATGTGCACATCATCTAAACTGGGTGTGTGAGATGTGACAGTGTGCACATGCAAGTGAATGGCATGTTGGGGCTTTAGGAGACTTGGATTACGCCAGATGAGTAGTATGGAGGATCAATTTTTCACTTATTTTCATTTTAATTTTTGGGTAACAAATCAGCATGTTGGTAAAAATACTCAGTTGGTTGATGTGAAGTAGATAATGCTCAAATTTTCATTTCACTGTATTCTTCACTGTAGATGCTCACAACTTTTAAAAGTACTGCTTACTCAAATAACATGTTCATCCTAAACACATGATCAGTTCACACAACTTGAGAAAATTAATTTCCTTTACTTAATTTTCCTAAAGCAATTGGTTTCCTCACTTTTTTTAAGTAAACTTAACTTGTTAGAATTTACAGTTAACTTATCTTATTTGAGTTCTATTAACTTCATTAAAGTTGACTACACTAACATACATTAAGTAAATGTCAACTTTGTTAAAGTTAACTTTACTAAGATACATTAAGTGTAATGTAATACAAATTTCAAGTAGTGCCTACTTGTTTATTGCAGAATATATTAAGTCAGTGTTACTCATGATTTTATAGTTGTTGCAGCTTGATTTAATTTGACCATACGCAGTCACATTAAGTGCTCAGAACTTACTCAAATAACATATGTTCATCCTAAACACATGATCAGTTCACACAACTTGAGAAAATTAATTTCCTTTACTTAATTTTCCTAAGGCAATCTGTTTCCTCACTTTTTTTAAGTAAACTTAACTTGTTAGAATTTACAGTGCATAATAAGTAGATGAATATTTGCACCCAAGGACAAAAATGTTCCTTAAGTTACACATGGTATAAAAGTACTACACATTAAAATTATTATTATTATTTTTATAATGCCACTGTTGTTTTTATGAAAAAACACAGAAAATTAATTATTTTCTATTTCTGTGCTATTATTTTGGGGGAGTGGCAGGGTTCAGTCCAATCCAGAATATGTCCATAATTAGCAACAACATTGATTTTCACACATTTTTTATTTTTTGTGCAGTGTCAGATTTTTACAAATAGTGCCACATTTACACCCAGAGAACACAAATGTCCCCTTCCTGAAACTGCTATAAAATGACTATACAGTAATATTATTGTCCACTTTCTTTGGTTAAATCTTTTAACCAACTTCAGTCCTGATCATAAGTACAAAATATTCTCTCATTTTCAGAATTTTAACCCTTTAAATGCCAGTTTTAAGATAACAGCACTCATTCTTCCAAAATAAAATACACAAAAGTTTTAAAAATCTTCTACATTATAAATGCAAATTGGATTTTTTTTAAGGGGGATATCAGAGTCTGGGATACTGCAATGATTGAGGTACAGAATATCACCTGCTACTTTATAGTCCATGTACATGTCCTTTGTTTAACTTTAATTCATTACTTTTTACTTCATTACTATTATATAATACCTATTACCCTTCAAAGGTTTTACCTTCCAATAGCCTGTTCCCTTATTCTGCTCTAGAAATAAAGCAAGAGAGAGAGTGTGAGTGTGTGTGTGTGGTGTGTGTGTGTGTGTGTGTGTGTGTGTGGTGTGTGTGTGTTTTGTGTGTGTCAGAGATAGTCTCCAACTTTTCCAGACTTTGTTTGTTTTCTCTGCACCTGCGTCTTTGATGCAGATGTTTGTGTTACATGAAGGAGTGAATGTGTGATTGTGAATTATCGAGGGACTTTGAACTTTCCTACATCAAAGTCAAGCTCACATTTGACTTCTGTAGTTCACATCAACATGAAGCAGAGTGAATGCAAAAAAAGACACACTATGAGGACCACTGGCTCATATAGTTTCACCCTGACAAAGATGCACAAAAACACACACACACAGAGTGCCCAGACTTACACTCAATAGCCTGCTGTAACTCACATACAGGAATGTACTGTACATATAATAAAATATATTGTATACTATTGGGTTTGAAGGCCTGCATTGTGTGTGTGTGTGTGTGTGTGTGTGAATGGGTGGACGTGTGTACATGTATATGTGTGGGGAAAAAAAATCTCTGTCAGTGTGTGTATCACAGTAAATCAGGACCACAGTGACCCTCAGTGGCATCACACTGAAAGTACACAACGTGACACATACATGGTGTACATACAGTGTGTCATGAATGAATGTGCACTATGAACATGGTCTTCATTACCCGCATGTGTTTTAGGCTTCAGCCTCTCTCTTGACCTGAAGTTCTATCTCACACTTAAGGTGTGTTATTGTATTTTTTCTGATTTATTCAAATGTGTAACATGTTTGTATGTGGCAAGACACCTTCTCAGCGCCAATGAATGTTGTACTTCCTCAGTTCAGTGCAGCAGCTGACAAAACAACCTCATCTCAGTGTCCAGTTAGTAACGGTTTGAGAACAGCTACTAAATGTAGAGGTGAGATTTTGTCATCTGTGGAAAAAGTGTTAATTATTCTATAACACGTTTAAATACAGTTACAATCTCACTATTATATTCTGTAGGAAGTGTTTCCCAAACTTTTTTCTGGTGGCCCACTTTTTAAAAATCCCATTAGACCTTATTAATAAATCTTGGTAAGACTTAACTTCCATTTCCACATCCCCTTATATTATCTTTACTAGTTGCTGCGATTAATCGATTATTAAGTTAATCACCAACTACTTGAGAATCGATTAACGTCATCTTAGGTTTGGATCAACATTTTTCACCATCTTCTGACATTGTATGGACCAAACAACTAATTGCTTAATAATGAAAATGTTTGACAGATGAAGTGATTAAGAAAATAATTGTTGCAGGAAAGACTTGAAAAATAGGTCCAAAAATAAGTCCAAACATGTGCTCCATATGTTTGGACCTATTTTTCAACTGTCAAGATTGCGACAGGATTAACTGATTGATTTTGGGTCATTTTTTTATTTTAACCCTTACATACTGTTTGGGACCCGTTTTGACATTTGACAGCAGTAAAAATACCCTAAACGTCATTCTTTTAGCCTGAAATTTGATGAGTTGTGCTAAAGTGACCCAAAATACACAAAAATAAAAATATTTAAAAATTTTATACTTTCGTACAGGTGCTACAAATTTTTTGTACACTGAGGCTGTTTCAGGTCAAATTTGACCCATATCTATTGAGATGGATTTTAGATCTACCAGTGTGGGTCAAATCAAGGAAAATGGTGGTTTTAGGGACTCTTGAAACTGTGAAACAGTACAAGCCATGTTTGTATGTATTTTTTATGGGACAGTGGTGACAGAGTTCAAGGGTGACCTCAACACTGTCACGAGAACTGTCTGTGTTCCCACCACATTGGCCCAGGTGACACCTGCTGGTCTTTGAAGGGGCATGGGGGAATCTCGAAACAGTGAAATAGTAAAAAAGCATAGGTGTGATCATATATGGTGCACAAAGGGAACAGAAGTCAACCAGAGGTCAGAGGGTGCCTTGACACAGACACAAGATCTGCACCTGCAAGCACAAGCACATGTGATGTAATAAAATAACCTGCAAAATAACAAATTTGAATCAATTTGGGTTGGGAGGGTGATGGTGGGGGGTTCATAACATTATAAAGGTACCTGAGCTGCCATTTCAGTGACTGACATCATGGCAGCAAGACTTGATGTGCAACAGGTCCTTGATCTGATCCTCCAAGATGAGGAGGTTGATAGTGATTTGGAGGAGGATGTGTCAGAGCAGGAAGACAATGTGGAAGAAAACTACCGCTGGTTTGAATGTAGGGACTAGTTTATAATAAGCATTTTATTATTTAATGTATTGTGTTCTAAGTGGTAAATGTTGAATTAATATTGATAATTATGATTTCTTATGATATAGTAGTGAGGATAGCGTTGAATGGTTGCAATGGTTAAACATGGTTATATTATAAATTCAAACAGTTCCAGAATGTTCATGCCATTTTCAAATTCAATAAATAATAATAACCAAACAACTGATAGATTAATCAAGAAAATAATGAAAATGATCGTTATTTGCCGCCCTAATCTTGACACATGTTGCTGCAAACATATACACATGTTAAATGCTTTATAAAAGAGAAATAAATGCATTTAGGCTGAGTTAACAGGACATCCATATTGTTTTCCTGATGAGAAGGAATAAAAACAATGACAACATTTTAGACCACTGAATTCTGATAATATAATTATAATACTACCAAATTTCTTCCAGTCTTTTATTTATTTGGTGACCCAAATAAAATCTCTGTGACCTTCCTGACCCAGTCTTTGGGAATGCTGTAGTGTATCACTATTCAATAGATCAAAAGTTAAACAATTAAGATTGCAACTTACAAAACACTTAAAGGAGTTTGTAACTGGTCATGAAACAGCCTTCATGTATTACTCTATATGACCTACATAAGCAAAGACCATCAGAGACCATCAGAAAGAAGATTGGCTGTTTCTATATTGTTATTCTTAAAGTCTGTCAGATGTTCCTTGAAATCAGATGAAACAAGTCTGTTTACATTAAACCCAGACAAAGTTACAGAGAGTGGCTCATCAGCCAGTTAAAAGAAAGCTGGAGGAGATTTTTATTTATTATCTACATTATAGAAACACCTCTGCTTTTGTCCACAGGGGGCTCCAAATTCAACATAGTATGAAAATTCCTTCTAGTACCTTTGACTAGTATGTCTTGGTCAGGGCTTTCACAATATCACTAGAAGATTATCATGGCCAAAAAGATGATAATGATAACAATATAATCGCGATATCAATAGAAAATGTGAGAAAAAATTGTCATCAGTCAAATTCATCTTTAACTTTGTTTGCTGCTCATTTTGTCTCTTTTTGACAAATGCATTATGTTCAAAATATGAGTGTAAGGACGTGGAGTCTGTAACCAGAACTGTAACTGATTTAAGAGCATACAGAAAGTTTAAGAGGTGCTGGATTACACAGTATTATCATATATGTATATTATTAACATGATATTAAATTTTATTCTTCATAATTGTTAATACTTAGTTAGCACCCTGGTACAAGTGCAAGTTCAGTGTACTTTTGTTAAGTTTATGTCAGTAAATACATCAAAGTGTAACACACTGACCTTTTGGACAATGCACATCTTTTGTCTTACCCAGAATCAGACAAGACCAGCTCCATCATGTGTATGTACAGTGTTGACTGCAGAATGGAAGAAGTGCAAAACTGTATAACTGTTTATCTTCAGCATGCAAAAACATCATTAAGGTCAAGAGGTTAAGATTTTCTTTGTACATTATTATATAAGACCTCTGATGGAAAGAAATATTAAGAGTCCTTCCACTCAAGGAGTTTTAGGTAGAATCAGAGGAGTTTGTCTGAGTTGTTCATAAATGCGCCAGAAAGTTGATTGCTGAGTCTCATTTCCAGCATGTCAAATATCTATGTTTTGGGTTGGTAAAGCATTCTGAGCACCAAAATAATGAGAAAATAAGGAAATACAGGCAGAGTGCAGATACAGCCATGACCACACACTGACAGTGGGTCATAAGTGATGATTAAAAGAGATTATGCTCATATGAGTCTATATTGTTTAGGAACTCTCAGGACCCTTCCTTGCAGACCTGCACGGTGAGGTCTCATCCACTCTCAGGACCGGAAGTTGATACGAAGCTTTCAAAACTAAAAGCGAGTATACCAGAGGCACGTATTTATCGTTTCCCCTGTGAAGTGTGGAGACAACAAGGTGAGTAAAAGTCAAGTGACAACTTTTCGTTATACGAAGAAACAGAAACAGCCTTTATTCACTAGAACATTACGTTGCACACTATACATTGCCCTGTGAAGTTATATTAATTTGAAATAATCGAGTTTTGGACTTTACGGTAGTTTGTAGCGTTGTTATCGTAGTTAGGCTAATGGTGGCTAGCGCTAACCAGGTTTACTTAAGGATTAGCCTCTAAAGGCACTCCATGTATTATTTAGATATATCTATGGGCCAGTTGTAATCTAATCCAAGGTAATCTGATTGGATTTTGGTTATCAGATTGGATCAAATCTTGAAAATGGGTTGTTCAAAAGGGAAAGAAGGATTCTGAAATCGGATTAGATCATGTAATCCAATCCTAGTTTTAATCTGGATCAAACCTTCAGTTTGTGTTGTTCAAAACATTTCAGTAGGATCTGGATAACTTTGATCCAAAAAAACAGGATTATCCTGATCCCAACAGGGGGTAGGATTTCAAGGTGGATTTCAGGAAGAAAATGTAGCAAAACTTTAAAATTGGTCAAACAATCAATTTGTATCATTTTGTGTATATACTTTTATTTATATTTTGCACTTGATTTGTTCAACTGTTACAGTGATGAAGTAGATAAAGTAGACATAGGCTACCAATTAAGCCTTTCAGTATAGTAAAGTAAAAAATAAAATAAAAATAAAAATGATCTTGTCCTCATGAAATAAACCCCCAAACAGATTTGAATAACAAACAAAAATGATATATTCAATATTTCTGTCCTTCATCACTGTATATTAATTTTAAAAAAACAATCATCAGAGATGAACCTGTCAAAAATAATTTCTAACAATTGCATCCCTTACTACACGTCCAGTCAGTCCCTCATCCTGACAGAACGCCAGAGGTTGGTCTGGTTCTTCAACAGGCTCAGGTACATCATAAACATCATCACAGAGAGGGACATTGCGCCTGGTAGCAATGTTGTGCAGGACAATACACGCAAGTATTATGTGGATCTCAGCCCTATTACCGAAGAACAACCTGGATCCTCACTGGTAGAGCCACCAGTCACAGGAGCTCAGAAAAGAGGCTTGAAGCATCCTTTGCCAAATAATAATGATGCCTATGAATTACTCCTTAAACGAGAAACTGAAAGAGCAGAAGCACAGATACTCCTGGCAGAGGAACAAATCAAGCTGGCCAAACTGCAGCAAACCAGGGCAAAACTTCAGATCCGCCTCCTAAAAGCAGGGCTTGAAAATGCTGGTCTCTCCTACTCGGATGAAGAACCCTGAACATTCTTTATTTTGTTAACTATTGGACATTTAGCCTTTTTTTTTTTTTAATTTAAGACTTTTTCAAAATATCCACAATGTATTTGTTTATGTATATTTGTTATTTGTTGTGGCCTCAGATGAGTGGTCATAAAAGAAATCATAAATAGAAGTGGATGTTTATGTTATTTTTGTGTTTTGTCTCAAAATAAAAAACACTTAAAGTGACCCCATGTTGGCTCTTCTACCTGTTGTTCTTTACATTGCTGGTAGCCCACATTGTAATATGTCGTCCCTTTTAGAGCACTGGTAATCCGGATTTGGTAATCTTGAAAACTGTGTATCTGAATCAGGGTGATCCAATCCAATGTTGCTTTGAAAAACTGCATAAAAAAAGACGGATTACCTGATCCTGGATAGCAAAAAAAGGGATTTCCAAATCTGGATCATTTTGATCCAGATTACATTTTTTGAACAACTGGCCCTATGGGATTAGCTTGACATCAGAAGGCTTTCACTGTCGTTTGCAAACAGCATTTGCATAGAAATTATTCTGTCCCGGGCATTTTGATCCATATAAACGGTTGATAAGTAACATTATCCATGATCACTCCAACGTTAAGTGGTTTCCACTGTATAATAACTTGTTGTTGAAGTCGTCTTGTGCACGCGATAGTGCTCACTTAAATGTGCCATTTTCCTGCTAGAAGACCAAGAAAACTGAGTCACCATATATTTTTTGTATAATTTTGTTTTACTTATTACGACATAATTTGTCTCTTACAGATGCATATTTCAATCCTAAAAGCCGACACCACGCCCAAAATTGAACGCTGCAAGACATGCTGCAAACAATTCTGGATGTAAATGATGACGACAAAGAATTAATTCTGGAGCCTTTCAAGTTTTTGTTTTATAACATTGAAGATATGTGTCTCTTCTGTGAAGAGATAATGGACAGAGAGGCTACATGGCATACTGTGAGTTCACAGAAAAATAAAAAGTTTGGAAGTTTGTTTTGTGTCTACTGTTTTCTCCTGTAACCGAGGTTATTGGCTATCTGGGTCATGTAACTAGGTATTCAGTAATTCAATGAATTGAATACACAAAACTAAGTAAATCAACCCTTACATCCTCCATTGGCAAATCCATGTGGTCTGACAACACAAGGTAAAAGCATAGCACAAACAATATTAAGCAATTATTAAATGAATTATGATGAGGTGTAAGAATTGTAAACACATAATATATGCCTATATAAAAGAATTGAGTAAATCAATATGTAAATTGGCCCAACAGTGCAGGAGGCTACATTTTCAATGATAAATAATAGTATAGAAGCAAAGAACAGTCAGCAATAGGTTGGAGTGTAGAAGCATTATGCCATCACACATTAGGGTGCATTTACACAGATGTATTGTTTCAAAACGAATATGTAGTGCAAACTAAACTAACAGCTGTCCTTTTAGCCAATTAAATCAAAATACTGTCTGGAGTAAAATAATGCAGTAATGAGTAATAATGTTTTAAGGGGATCATAACAATAGCTGTACTTCTAGTTTGCATTGATTATCAGCAGAATAACCCTAGTTGATCATGCCGTTTTGTATTTTCATATATATATGTGTGTGTATATATATATATGTATAATATATATATATATATATATGTTGTGTGTGTGTGTGTATATATATATATATAGAGAGAGAGAGAGAATATATAGAGAATAAAGAGAATAAAGTCGTAAATTTATGAGAATAAAGACGTAAATTTACGAGAATTAAAGTCATAAATTTATGAGAATAAAGTCGTATATTTATAAGAGTAAAGTCATAACATTGTTGTTTTAGAGGAGGAGAGTTAAAATGAGGGATGTGGAGCATTTCGTGAAGTTGTACTTCAGACCAGGTTTCACAAACAAAGAGATACTTAATCTTTTGGCACATCAGCATCACATCATCATAAGAATCAGGACTTTAAAAAGAATATGCAAGAAATTGCATCTTTTGCATAAATTTACGACTTTATCTCGTAAATTTACGACTTTAATCTCGAAGTATGTGAATTTTTTTTTTTTTTTAATGTGGCACTGATCCTCCGTCGTACTTTTTCTTCTCCTCTTGTTTGATTGTTAATGTTTATTTACCCTGGCTTTCTGTTCTCTCATGAAATGTACTGTCATTTTTTTGTGAATGTAAGACTTTTCTATTTTCAATTAAAAAAAAAAAAAAAAAAAACTCACAGTGCAGGTCTGCAAGGAAGGGTCCTGAGAGTGGAGGTCTGCAGCCAGACTGTTTTAGGAAGAGTTGCAGCTGTGTCTTCACTAAATGTTTTATTATAAATGAACAGTGTTGGGTACGTTACTTTTAAAAAGTAATTAGTTATAGTTACTAGCTACTTCTCCCAAAAAGTAACTGAGTTAGTAACTGAATTACTCCACTATAAAAGTAATTAGTTACCAGGGAAAGTAACTATTGCGTTACTTTTTAAAAAAAGTTTAAATATGTCGTAAGAATTTGGATTTTTTCTAAGCAGAGTTCACAAGCCAGTTGCATAGAGTAGAATTGCATAGACAGGTACTTGCACAGAACTTTTAATATTTATTGATTAGAGTGAGAGGGACCTGGCTGCAGACTCCAACCTCCACGGTTGACAGGAAACATGTGAACTCCACAGCAGAAGATGTTTTTATTTTAGTTTTTTCCTGTGTGAGGGCCGCATTCTGCCTAATCACTATTTCATTCTTAAAATTGGCACATAACAAAATTTGCACACAGATTTAAAAAAATATAAACAAAGTTTATTCATGAAATATTTATATAAAGGCGTTATACAGTAATTTACATTAAGGATACAAAGTTAATTCAGTAAGTCTCTGTCACAGTTTCATCCTCCCTGTCTCCCCTCCTATCCCTCTGACCCAGAGTTCTCTCATTCTCCCAGTTTCCCTCCTGTCTCTCTGCCTCAGTAATTTTCCACTCTCCCTCTCTCTGCTCCACTCTACCTGCCAGCCACTCCCACGTAATCAGCCCAACTCCACTCACCTGCAAGCCCAGCTGCAGCTCATCCCCAATCAGCCCAGCATATCAGGCTCTCCAGCAAACTCACTCTTTGTCAGATCGTTCTCAACCTGCATGGAAGCCTTTCCAGTTCTCCTGACCTGTCTGATCTAGTGATGGGCAGATGAGGCCTCATTGGATGTATGGCACATTTCCCAAACTGTGTCGACACTGTGTTGAAACTGTGTTGCTGTATCACTAAATGGCGACATCTGCTGGATTTAAAAAGTCATTGCAGACAACTTCAATAAAGACTAAAAACAGACTGAACAAGGTTCATTCACACGTTTTTATTTAGAAACATCAACTGCTTTAACATCTTTGGGCCAAGGCGATTGCGCCGTTTACAAACCATTTCTCCCGCTTTTGAGAACACCCTTTCACAGGGCTCTGATAAGGATGGTGTACACAGAAATTTCATTGCAAGTTTGTATAAGGTAGGGTAATTTAGTCTTTGCGTTTTCCAGTATTGTAGTGGATCCTGTGATCTTGGTGTGTTCGCCTCGGAGAGGTATCTTTGTACCTCGATAATGGCTTCGGTTGTCACATTTGAATTGGCCTTGCTCTCCTTCACTTCCATGTCCAGCTGGTGCCACAGGTTGTCATCTGAAGAAAAAAAAAAAAGCATCTGCTTTACTAATTCATTGTTATCACATGGAGTGATTTGCATGAACATTAAAATACAAATAAACACAATTAACAATCATGACATACCTGAACTGGGAGCAGATGGTTGAGTTGAAGGTCCAGCTTGGGCATCTTCCATTTGTGTCGGTACAGCGTTTCTCATTTCTGCCACACATTCCAATTTTAGTCTTTTCACTGCATCATTGGCTTTTGACGCACTTAAGAATGCCATCGTCTTGATCTGAGGGTCCAGCAGTGTTGGTATTGTCATTACACTTAATGACTCCAGGTTGCACAGAGTTTCTAGCAGTCTTCTATGCAGGTTTTCCACAAGAGTGGTTTCTGTGGTTACATTTAATGCATTGCGTTGCAGTGAGTGGTGCAACATTTTAAGCATTGGGATTACTTTTGATCCAGACACTCTTTTTTCCTCAGACAGCTCCACTATCGCTTGATTAAATGGAGCAAGCACACAGAGGGTCTCCTCTATGATTTTGTAATCATCTGTAGTTAGCTGAGGTATATCACTTTTTAAAGAGGCCAGGGATACCAACACCGACTCCTTCTGTTCTGCCATGCGTTCCAGCATTAAATACGTGCTGTTCCATCGAGTTGACACCTCATTCATTCATTTCTTCACTGGTCCTCCCATCTGTAGTTGGACTTGTGCCAGCTTCTCTTTGGCTGTAGTACTGGTTCGAAAGTATGTTACAATCTGCCGTGTTTTATTTCGGATATCAGTGAGTGTCTCAATTTGGTCACATGATTTTCAGACTGTTAAGTTAAGAGAATGCGCTATGCAAATTGTGTGCCTGATTTGGAGCTTCCTGACACACTGCAATCGTGTTTGCAGCCACATCTGTGACCAGACATGTCACTTTCTCTGCTATGGCCCACTCCTCCATCAAGTTTTTTTTTGCTTGGGCCAAATTTTCAGAAGTGTGCTGCATCAATGTTCCACTCCCAACATTGATGTACACAGTGTATGGTCCTCACTGTCAACATAGTGACAGGTCACAGCCAGGTAAGCCTCCATGTTCATGGATGTCCACATGTCAGCTGTTAGGCTGACTGCAACTGCACTCTGCAGCTCTTTTTTAACTTGCTCCTTTTTCTCCTCATACCTCTGGCTAATCATGGTCTTGATAGCCTAAAATTAACAACACAAGTGGAGTAGATTAATGAATGAAGGCACATAACGTGCATTATCTTTGTTAACATGTATATCACCCATTCATCAGTTTGTTTCACGTACCTTTCTGCTTGGCAGTACATATGAGGGCTCAAGGAGTTGGAGCAGCTCTCGGAACCCCTCGTCTTCCACAAGGCTAAGTGGCTGACAGTCTGTAATGATCATGTTCACTACAGCCTCATCAATCGCCTGCTTTCTGGAAACACCAGGGCTGATCATGGGAGTGTTAACTGGATCTTCCTTCTCATGCCGGGCACGATAATGCCTCAGCATTGTGGAAGTGCTCCGGTTGCAGTAAGACAGCTCCTGGGAGCAAATCCATCCAACAAAACCCACAACCGTGTCGATACATTTCCTGTTTATAAATACAATTTGGCGCGTTCACAACCAAACGACACAGGAACTGTATCGGTCACGTGGTTTTTCTTACAGTGATATGCGCACTGACACAGGGTTTTGCCTTGTTTGCTCGGCCATGCGCCGAGGTTTCAGTGTCGTCAGACCCATCACTAGTCTGATCTCTACCTGCTTCGGACTCACCTGCCTTGTCTGTTTTCTGGGAAACCACCACAGCCTTCTGTTCCTGACCCAGTGATCTGCCTCTGGGTTCCTGATTTTTGTCTGCCTGTCCCCGTGGCTGTTTGGTGTTTCCCTCCTGTGACGTGGCAGTGTGTCTGGTCTGTCTGTTCACCTGGTCCCAACTTCACTGCCTGGGCCCAACTTCGCCTGTCTGGTCTGTCTGCTCGCCTGGTCTGCCTCTGCTCGCCTGGTCTGCCTCTGCTCACCTGGTCCCAACTTCACTGCCTGGTCTGTGTACTCGCCTGGTCTGTGTACTCGCCTGGTCTGTCTACCCGCCTGGTCCCGACTTCTCCGTCTGGTCCTCACTACCCTGTGGCTCATCCCTCATCTGCTCATCTGTGTGGTCAGTCTCCTCCCTCTGTCCCTCAGTTCAGCGCTACTCAATCCCTGAGCCTGGGCTCCAGAGACTTTGTGTGGGCTCTGAGCCCAAATACGAACTGGGCTGGTTCTTCTTTGTCTGCCCTGGTTCCTGCTTAGCCTCTGTATAATAAAGGTCATTACCAACGTTATCTGTCTTACGGTGTGCTGCATCTGGGTCCAAATTACACCCGTTACAGTCTGGTCACCTGTTCTTTAAAATGCTGCAAAGTTTACATACAATTTCACAAATTGTATTTATACTTGTATTTATTTATTTATATTGTATTTGTACTTATTAAACATGAAGAATACACCAATAAAAGTAAAAAATAGGGCGTAGAGAGGCGAATGCACAGCGCCTGTCAGCCTCTTACACAAACGGCTAAGCTAATGTTAGCACTGGATTCAGTTTAGCTCACAAACTGAGAGTCACAAATCCCGTCGCCCAGTCTGAAGGTTGACGTTTTGCCATTCATTGCGTTGACTCGTCAGATCATGGTGTGTTTTTAATGGACTGTTACAGAACACAGAGTTATTAATAGACTCCTGAGATCGTTCACAGGTCTGGGGTTACCTTCAAGACCCGATCATCAGTCTCTCCCTCCTCTGTTTGTCTCGTTTCATTTACATTCATGAATAAAAATAACAGTGAATTGTAGTGATGTGTCTTAATGATGGAAGTGGGACAGGGCGAAGGTGCAATTTAAAAGAATGTGTGAAGCATTTAGCCTTTTAAAATAAATAATAAATAAAATTTGTGGATATATGCTTTTTTTATTCGTGAAATCATAATGTGGCCTTCACATGAGAAAAAACACGACAAGAAGAACATTTTCTGCTGTGGAGGTGATGTGTATCCTGTCAACCGTGGAGGTTGGAGGTCTGCAGCCAGGTACTCTTGAATTAGCGTTGCTTACAGCGGACGTGGACAAACACTTCGCTCCAGGACATAATGTACACTTCACATGTACGTTCTTGCCTTTTACCTCAAGGAAAATAAAGTTGTGTCTGTACTTCCACTTTGAAAACGCCAACCTTCCCTCCAGACTCGCCATTGCTGCAGTTTACCTCTGCTAGTTTGGGTGTGTGGGGCTGCTGTGTGCGTGTGTGGTTTGTGTGTAAACTGAACACTGCCTCTGATTGGCTTAACATGAAAGCTTACTCTACCTTAGCCAATCATCATCACTTATGCGGTTGTCTCGTCCCTCCCTCCTCCCTCACCAAAGAAAAAAAAAAACAACTTTGCAGCTCCTGTGGCTGAGAGACAAGTCGGATGACAAGAGCTTCAATGAGTAGCTTTAGTTTATAACGCGCCCCATTTAATTGTCGTAATGGTAACAGCGTTGTAACGATGGAAATAGTAATTAGTTAGATTACCCGTTACTGAAAAAAATAACGCCATTAGTAACGCTGTTTATTTTAACGCCGTTATTCCCATCACTGTGAATGAATACAGGGATCATGACACATATTCTGACTGCTGTCTTCATTCAGGACCAGGATGCAAAAGTGAGTCTCACCTAGCTACTTGCTAACACAATGCACATTTTATTTGTATTAAAACCAGTCTTGTTTACCTTCATGTGCAGCTAGCCGGCTAGCTTGTCATGTGGCAGGGAAGATGACGTCTACCTTTCCAGGCCAAATCTACACAGCAATGATCATAGGAGCAGTGTCAAAAGGGCTTTTCACACTGCATATTCTTAGTCGTGGTCTATCCTTGGGCAAGGGTTAGCCCCTTTTCCCAAGGCAGGCGAGTCAAAGACAGGCAAGGTTGGCACAGGAAAACAATTCAAGAAAGAGAGCTTGAGAGTCTTGTGTGTGTTTGCTGAAGAACAATCCGGCAGTGAGTTACTGAGCAGGAGAAGCTGATACACTGGACTGACTGAGTACATTTTTTGAGTATTTGTACTTTACTTGAGTATTTGTTTTTTTATAAACTTATGACTTTCACTCCACTACATTTCAACATTTCTAGGAAGGTTGTTGTTACTTGTTACTTTTAGGCTACGCAAAGGTTTGAAGTCAGTTGTTGCTGTTTTTTCTTTTCTAAAATGCAACTGCCCACACGCTGTGTTCCTCACAGAAGGAAACCAATCACAGCTCTCAACTGGGATTGATGTAAAAGCGGAAATACGTCGTTGAGGCACGCTCTGTAACAAGCGCAAACAAGCTCTTCCTCTTTCATTCAAACAAAACTCAGTAATGGTGACAGCAGGAGAAAAACAAAATTAAATCTCAAGATGTTATTATAATTAGAAAAAGAGAAATAATTCCAAGAAGACTTTTAATGTTGGATTGTTTTTATCTGGGGGGGGGGGGGGGGTACCACATAATTAATGTATATATACTGCCCCTGAAGACAGAATGAAATCTTAATTATTTAACAGACTTATATCAGAAAGTAACAATAGGTGTCCTTTTTGTTTTTGCATTTCTCTGCTGAAGTTTTTATAGGTGTTTCTATAGACTTTGTGTAGCAAGTGGTTCTACAAGCAGGTCAGTGCATCATTAGGTGGTTTCAGAGAGTTACAAGGTTCTGTAAATACACTGTGAAAACAATACAACAATGTATTGATATTAGAAAATTACTTTGTAATTTGTACTTTTGAATACTTAAGTATTTTTAAAAGCAAGTACTCTAGTACTTTAACTCAAGTAAAATTTTGGCTGAGCAACTTTCACTTGTAGTTGAGTAAAATTTGAGCAGGAGTATCTCTACTTTGACTCAAGTACTGGGTTGACTACTTTGTCCACCACTGCTGATTACTGAGGAGCTGCAGCTGTGAGCACAGGTGAGTGGAGTTGGACTGATTAGGTGGGAGTGGCTGACAGGCAGAGTGAAGCAGAGGCAGGGTGAGTGGAAAAGTACTGGGAGAGCTGAGGAACTGAGCATGCAGAACTGTAATGTCACAGTAATGTCAGATTCAGGTTGGTAGATCTCCACCCGTCAATGCTCTTTATAATATCCAAAATAGATCTCCAGTACTGTTACAGACATCTACATGTCCACAACATATGTAAAACAGTCCCTGCTTCAGTCTTACATCTGGGACAGTACTCTGAATAACTACTACTTATCTTATGAAGGCGATAAGGTGTCAATTGGCTAAATCGTGGTGCAAATGTGCAATGTCCCTGTTAAATGAATAATTAAGTCTAGCAAAAATGAATCACTCTGAAACAGAAAATTCTCTGAAACTTTTTATTTACATAAAGTGCATCCAAAGCATGAAGGCCAAAACAACAGTAATAGTTATAATAGTAATAGTTAAAAAAAATCACAATCCTTCGTCATACTGCATCTTCTGTCGCTACTCTCCTTCTGATTTCCATCACCATCCTCAGCTGACAGAGATGAACTTCCTCGACAACATTCAGAACATTCATGTTCAAACTAATTTAGCAGCTAGTGAGCTCTCCATCTACCAGTGTTGTCCCAGTGCCAAGATCTCTGTGCCTGCTCCAGTCAGAGGCAAAGCTGTGGTTACAGACACATACTGATCGTAGAGTGTACGGTTTTCTGATGTCATTTTACACTGGTGACATCATGTGACATCATTATCACTTGTTGGTGTCCCAGTGATTCAGTCACATTAATAATGAGCGAAGGTGAAGGAGGCAGCTGGAGAAACACACAGTCAAAGTGGCTCTGTGGAGAGCTGCTGTCATTACTGGGGGTTTCAGAGTTGGATGATGGGTAACTGTGGGCTGAGTTAAGTTACTTTCTTAAACTTTGTGCCCTTCATGTATGTAATTGTTCTAGTCTGTGGTGTGATGGAGGCTATGAGCAGGCACCCACTTCTAGGAGCAGTAATATTTGCAAATTGACCAATAACGACAAATAATGTTAATTGTGTAACAGTGGCACATTCTGGCCGGCACTATCTGGTTTCAATGTCAGTTTACAGCAGAAACTACTGGCCTTGCAAGGTGAGGAAACAGCTGCTGAATTTTCATGTGTAGATGGACTGAAGAATAAAGAACAGTTCATGCAAAATCCATTATTTTTGTTGACAGTTCAGGTTTAGTTTTTTAGTCCACAAAACACTGCTGGAGTTTCACAGAAAACAGCATTGCAGATTCTCCCAAACAATGGAAGTGAATGCCCGTCTGGTGTAATCCAAGTCTCCTAAATCCCCGACATGACGTTCACTTGCACGTGCACACCATCACACCACACACACCCAGTTCAGACATTGTGCATGTGCACGTGAAGGTAGCTCCAAGCAAACGATCTACAGTGAAGATTCAGGCTAAAAACATGGTGTACATGACATCTTTCAAGCCAACTTGGCATGTAGGGACTTTAGGAAACTTGTCTTTTTTTTGTTTGGTCACCATTCACTTCCATTCTGCAACACTGTTTTCCTGTGAAACTCCAGCAGTGTTTTGTGGACTAAAAAACTAAGCGTAACCTTCAGTCGGCATGAGGGTGAGTAGATAATGACTGAATTTTCATCTTGAGAATTCTCTGAATTCAAACAACAGAAGTTAAGTTCATGTTTGCAGATACTTCTGTTCCCTTTTTGGGTGAACTAAATATACATGAGTAGTCTTACATGAAGACAGTAAAGTGCGGTACACCACTGATTATAATGCATTCCAGTACAACAGCATGAAGTACAGCCTCAGTCCTTCTCTGACTCAGTGTCAACAACACTGAACTTTGGAAGCTTCATAAACGGAGCGTTTGTGACAGGCCTGTTCAATAGAATCATAAATATTGAAAACATATATGAGCACTTCGGCTCGCAGTTTACAAACTCAATAAATACATCAAGTAATAACATAAAGACTTAGATATTTGTGTTAGGCAGCAAAAATACATTGTGATCATGATCCAGAGGCAGTATTCGTCAGTTTGACATCATCTGTCAGTGCTCAGGCGTCCCAGGATGTCCTGATCTGAGGCCTGTTTATCCTCATCTGTTGGAGGACAGAAACAGAGACACAATTATTGACATGAGGACAACAAACAGCACCGAAGACCATGTTGTGTGTGTGTGTCTGTAAACGTGGACTGACCTGCCCGCTGGATCTGAATCCACCATTAGAAATTGGAGCATTGTATCTGGGTGGTTGGGAGGGCACGATCACTGACGGGCCCAGCTGTCTGTTGTCAGTGTGCTGAGACGGTTGAGTCATTGAGTAGAGAGGTACAGGTCGGCCGTAGTCAGTGGGACCTCCATGTGTGAATGAGGGGTTTTTGTAATCTACAATCAGAACAACAGTGAGGGATTATGGGTTAGATTCCTGTTAATGCTTGTAAAATGATGACCAGCACACAGATGTATACTGCTCTACAGAGACAGAGAGCTGTAACTGCAGAATCAGTAAAGTAGGTAAAAAAGGCTTGAAAGTTTTCAAGGCAGCTGGCAAACTAAGTGAAAATCATTAAAAATACATTTTAGCTCAAAATGAGCTGCATGTTTACAGATGCACTCTGTGTGTGGATAATCTTTACAGAATGTGAGAGGAAATACCAACAAAATGTGATGAGAAGAGAAAGAAAGAAAATGAACTTCGTTTACTCTGTGAAGCTTATAGGAGTGATTCCCAAACTTATCGATCAATACACAAAACTAATCGTACCCACGACAAGATATAGGACACGTTCCAGTGTTAATGTGGTACTGTAGGTCGCCAAATATGGTGTAACACCTGTTATTCTAGGTCATATAAATGAATAATTGCACAAAATTTAAATTTACACTGGTTTGTTTTATTAATTCTAATTACTTTTTTGAAAGCCCACACTTTGAGAATCACTGCGCTATTGTATCTCATAAGTTGTTGCAGCAGTTTTTGGGTTAACACTATTTTACACAAATTTGGTGCAAAATTGATCATTTGGCCACTCAAGAACTTATAAAATTCCTCCAAAATACCACATTAAGACACCAAGACCTTGAGGAAAACCACTGACAAAATTCATGCTGTGATTTGGTACCAAAAGCCTTTAACATTTGGAGATTTCTCCAAATGAGACCCTCGTATGGTCAGTATACGTATGAAAGCCATCCTCCTGGGATCACGAGTCTCCTGTATTTCTCCTGATTTATAACAAATTTTCACACCTTTTTTCCTTTTCATATCACAGCCTGTTTCTGGCGCTGTAGAGCATGTGTAACGTTTACAACACTTTTCCACGGTAGCAACAATACAGTGACACCAAACCAGACATCCTGGAAAGAAGAATTCCTGTTTCCTGGATTCCTGGAAAGTTTTAAAGGAAAGGGCCGTGCATTTTGTAAAATCTGACGCGTCTTCTTCTTTTAGGGGCAGGGCAAAAAATTAACGCATGAAAAAAAATTAATAAATATTAGTTTTTGTCAGAGATTTACGCAAATTCAAGCCAGATGGGCGAATTATTCTGTATTCTTTCCTGAGAATTAAAAGCAGAATTTAACTTAAAATGCTGTTGCAGTGTTCTCATTATTGAGTTATTTTCATTCTTTAAAAGTCACCAAAATGAAGGAAACAATTTCTCTGAAACTAAAATTTTTGGTTTTGAGCTACCCTGTTTTTGAGGTCTCAAGGTGGGTAACTATGCTCTGGACAAAGCCTGTGTTGGCTATCAACCACATTTGGTCGACACGTGTAGACAACATGACAACAACACATTTTGGTGCCATTTGTTCAATAGCAGCGCTGCAGTCGCATGATCTGACTATAAAGGAAGGAATCTCTGTCTGTAGGTGTGTACGTATCCTTCAGATATCTCAAGAACCGAACAGCCAATCAGCTTCACACTTGTTGGGTGTATCGCTCAGGACCAGCTCCCGACAAAGTGGCAGTACTCACAATGCTGCCAAGCAACCGCCCCACTCCGACCAGACGCTGCACTGGTGACTTACTGGTATTATATGTGTCAGTTGGGGTGTTGGATCTGGACCACGTAAAGTCCTCATCCAGCCATTGATTCACCAGCTTCTCTTTCACGTCTTTCTTCCTGCAGACACAGAGGAAACTTTTCATCATTTCAGCTTCAAATACAAAAGATGTGCAGAAAATATACTCGTCTTAACCACAACCTCAAAGCTTTTGTGGTCACGTTATTGTCCACAGTCTTCTGCACCAACAGACTTCAAAATATTCTACTTGCATTAAATGTAAATTCAGCCTGAACATGTTAAATACTTGAGGATCAGATAACTGATAAGTCTTTGATTATAACTTTAGAACTAACTCTAATCTACAAATCCTCACTGGTGTCTTGAACTCATTTCAAGAACATTTAATAACAAATATGAGTAAAATTATATAGTGAAATTTACAATACATCATTGTAGGAAACTGATCATGCAGACTGCTTTTCATACTGTGTCACCTGAAATAGTGACATATTGTGGTCACTTGATGGTACGAGTTAACTATCTGCGTTGGACTATAGATTCACTGAAAATAAAGTCTGACTGACTAATTTATGTTCCCGATTTCTACTGTTTTAATTCTGCATTCTAAAGCAGCACACATCACAGATGGATCTGAAGTACTTTGAGAACACAGCAGAACCATCAGCCTCATGGTGTAATGTTTCATGTATGATCCCAGACTGATTAATACCCCTGAGCTGTAGATACAGTCGTAACATCACGTGTGGACTAACAGCCAACAATATCAGAGCACAGCTTACTGTGATTGCTTGTGTTTGTTCATCAGCATGTACGCGGTCAAAGCTCCCACAGTCACCAGCAGACAAGCAAGGGTCACACTTAACCCTGCGTAGAAAGCAGTCTTCTGTATGGGCAGACTGCAGTCGTCATTCAGGTACCAAGTGGACCCCACATTTTGACACCTGAAACAGGAAGAAGAACAAAGTCAAACTACGGAGAACAACTGCGCTCAACAAGTCCAATAAAGCAGCACAAAGACATTTTTTATCAAAAATAAAGTATTGTAAATAATGAAAGTAAAAAAAGAAAACTAGAATATTTGCAGTCGCAGCAGGAAGTGTTGGAATTCACACCTGAAGACACCACCCAACGGTGGTGGTAATTGAATGATGCGTTAAAGAGATATGATGGTGTTGTACTAATGGCCACAAGGTGGCGCTAGTGGCACCATGCTTCAGTATGTCGCGCGCATACTTATGTAGAAGCTGTGTACCAAGTTTCATCTTATTTAAGACAAAAGATTTGCATCAGGCCACGCCTTCAAAAGTTTGACAAACAATAAGTGATCCCAAATAACTGTGTTTTGTTCAGTGTTGTCTAAATATGATTTGTACCATGTTTGGTGAAAAGTAAAAGAAATGTGCGCCAAATAAATCAAGCAAAGTCTTTAACAACGCATGCAAAATGGCAGAAGATTTTTATAGGCATAAATGGGCGTGGCCAAAATCGGATGAATCAGCTTCAAGGAACTGTGGGAAAATGTTTCTCCTCCTCCCAACAGTTGATGAGTCATTAGCCAAAACATAAAATGCTTAATAACCGACCAAATGGTGGCACTACTGAATACATGCTTTCACATGTTGAGCATATGTTCATGGGGCACCTGTGTACCAGATATGACCATATGTCTTTAGCTGTATAGTATTTGAGATTTGTATAAATATATCCACACTCCTATAGACCGCCATTATAAAAACATGAATTGCAGTGGCTGTGTCAGTCTGTGGGGACTTGACTTTGGGAACTGGAGGTTCGAGTCCAACATGGACCACAGGACGGAGTGTGGACTGGCTGCTGCTGAGTTGCCCATGAGCAAAGCACAGAAGCTCTTTGAGCGCTCGGGTGTTTGGACTGCTTCAGCATCTCTCCTGCCTTCAAGCCCATGTGTGTATTGATTTGAATTAATAAAGTAAAGGAATCAGAGTGAAATATTTTCCTGAATAAGTTTAGTTTCCACTGTTTTAAACCTGAACTGTGTTTGATGATATAATCACTGTAAGGAAACAGTGATATCTTGTAGATTTGTGATTCTTAAAATGTGTTTTTTGATACTTCCAATGTCTGAACTGTTCATATTCTCCACAAAGTGCTTTTGATGGATCATAATTAACTACCATGTATTCTGGTTGCACCCTCGACAGCTGAATGGAGGAGGGTTGAATATTGAAAAGGACTCCTGTCCCTCCATGTTCTAAACACAACATGTCACAACATTCAAATAATGTCTTTAGGATCCTACTTCCTACTTTTTTTACAGGGCACACTAATGTGTGACACTGACAGGTATTTTTTGGCAAAAAAGTAACTACAACTTAAAGGAGCAATATGAAACAATTGCAACAATTAAATAGTTGTTTTCCCGCCCTCTCCTCCTCCTCGAAGCTCAGGAACACTGCGTTAATCCTGCATTACAAACCCGTGTTGAACAATGATGAATAACCTTGGACCTTGTAACAATTAACGCTTATAAACTTTCCCTAATATTTGACCGTAGGCTACATTTAGCAGATGTCTTATCAGTGTTTTACTGTTATAGAAATGTTGAGCCAACTTCCAATCAATGAGTGACTCTGACAATGAAACTGGAGACGCATACTGTCGCAGGAACACAGAGGCTCTTTTGAGTACTTTGCCAGGTGTTTATACACTGTAAAAGCAAAAAGCAGTTGAGAAACCTCAAAATTCAAAGACAGCCTCCTTTAATAGATTCTTGAGTTCTTTCAAAGAACTTGAATCTTTGACTTTTGGAACCCCACCAGAATTTGTATTTTGGGGACTACGGTGGCTGCAAAACTTAACTATAACTATCTGGATTCATTCAAAGGTAACAAAAACAGTACTTATTTTCAGTGATTATACATCATATGTATGAAATGATAGATGTACAGCAGGCAGGTGCAGGATAATTGAATAAAAAAAACAAAAACATCAAGCTGACAGCACAGTCGACTTACTCGCAAAAAGCTCCAGCGCTCGGGTACACTCTGCAGATTCCCTTGTTGTAGCATTTTTTATGATTTGAATGTCCGGCATTACACATGGTCACACACGTGATCACTCCATCAACTTCCACTTCTTCATAGTCTTCAGCAACATTTGATTCACCCATGATTGTTTTACATATAGCTGACGAGAGAGACAGAGACATGAAGAGTTCTGTGAGTTTATAATGGACAGCTTTGACATGGTTGAGGCAAAGCAGGAAAAAGATTTCCGTAGACTAATACACTTCATTAGAATTTGGACCTTGAATAAATTCATAGAAGTCAAAGATTTTATTTAGACTCTATGATGAGACTCACCAAACTAAATCACAAGTTAACATTCACAGTGTCATCTCAGACTCTGATTTAAGCTTTAAGGCCCACATTAGCAAAGACAGCATCCTTCAACCTGAGAAATGTAGCCAAAGTAATGCCTTTTCTTATGGAAGCCCGTTGAAAGAAAACTATCCCCATGGTAAGTCATATACGAGATAAAAAGTCAGATGAAAAGTCATAATTTCGACCTTCCATATTTTCTAGCAAAGCAGGATGCTGAGAAATTGCTCCATGCTTTCATCACTAGCTGGTTGGAGTACTGTAATGCACAGTTCACTGGCCAACAAGTTTTGAAGTTCGTCCAAAACTCAGCCGCCAAACTTTTAATGAGGACCAGGAAAAGAGAGCACAAGTCCTGTTTTAGCTGCCCTGCACTGGCTCCCCACTTCTTTTACAATTGATTTAAGGTTCTTGTACTCACATACAAAGCTCTTAATGATATAGCACCTTCATACATGTCTGACCCCTTATCAGCCAACAAAAGCACTGAGATTTTCTGATGCTGGTATTTTAACTTTTCCTAAAGTAGCCCACAAAACGAGTGGAGAGAACAGACTGTGAAACACTCTGCCCCAATTCCATTAGACATGCTGCTCTTTTGGCACTTTAAAGCTCAACTGAAGAACTATTTGTTCTGGCAAGTATTTAATATAACGTTAATTTAACATTAATGTAGTACATTTCTTGCTCGCTTGCATTTCTCTGCCTTTTTATTAGATCTTATATTTCTAAGTATGTATTTTTTGCAAATCTCTTTTATGTCTTTTTTAAATGCCATACTGTGACTTTAAATTTTTCATTCTGATTTCATGTATTTTTCTAAATTTTTGCTTTTTGTCCCATGTTGCCACACTTAGGTATTAAAGGTGCTATAGAAATAAAAGTCATGACATGATGTCTGCCGCCAGCTCTGTGTGGAAAGATTTCAAAATATTAAACAGTGAAGATGCTGTTTAAGTTAAGTTTAAGTTAAATGTTGGTATTAGAATTTGTTACTTTATTTTTATTACATACTTTGAGCCCAATATCTTTGAGTGAATATATCAAATTCAAAGCAAATTACAAGAGCATGCACACACACACACTTACATCCTGGCTCTTCTTTAGCGTTCACCGTAGGTGGAACTGTTACGTTGTAAGGACAATCTGAAAATTCAGAAGAAAACAAAGTACTTGGCTTGATGTATTTATTTTGAACAGCAGAAAATGTCTTAAGCCACATTTGTAACATTAAGCTTAGTTGTAACATTTGTTTCTAATAAACCTCTTGCATCAGTCTCAGACCTACACAAGTTAACAAGACCATCTGTGAGAAGATCAGCTAGTGTTTGTGTTATATTCTGGGATTATTACAGTAGAAACACTACCACCTTTGTTCACAGGGGACACCAAAATCAACAAAATATGAGCATTTCTTGTAGTAGCTTTAACAGTGCATAATATGTTCATGTATATATTTATGTATTGATTTTCTGACTTACCTTTTGTGCAGCCAACAAGGTTCTCAGCAGCACCTTTAACTGCATCAAGGTCCTTCTCAAACTCCTGTGTGAAGCTGCCATTGTTTGGAATCTCCAAAACCACGTCATGTGTGACATTAACACTGAAGCAGAAAGAGTTTCATGTAATATGTCAGAACAGGTTGAGTCATTCTTTTGCAGTTCACAATATGCAAGGTTGGTGAAGTCACTACTTTAATAAATTTCACATCATACTTTTTTCTTTATCATTGTTAGTTCAAACCTCAATTGCAGATAAGTTGCGACGTTGTGTAAAAGCTAAATAAAAACAGAATGAAATGATTTACAAAAACTTTATGATCTATATTCAGTTGAATACAGTACAAAGACAAGATATGTGATGTTCAGACTGATTGTCTCTATTGTTTTTGTAAATATACGCTCATTCTGAATTTGATGAATTTTTGTTGAATGGCAGAATGTGACACTGAAATTTTTCCCGCCTGGTTGAGTTGTCCTTTAAGGGTAAACTTGACCTGAACCCTTCCATAATGATACACCCAACACTGAATGTTTTTGTGACAATTTATGGATTTTTTCCATGTTGAGAACAATTATTGTCAGAGGCTGTCCTCCTGGTTTGTTGACCAGTCATCACTGCACAGTGGAATAACATGACATTTACCACATTCTGCTTTTAGTAGATCTATACTATTGCGGCAGCCAGAAATGTAACACACAATATGTACATTTCCTTTTTTGCATTTGGATAGTATTCTAAAGATCTCTGACATCCAAGATTTACAAGATTTAAGATTTATTTTCATTAAGTTTTGTTATTTGATTTATTTTTAGACACAATGCTTTAATATGAAATGAAAAAAAATTGACAGAAGGCGAGTCATCAGGCTGGTTGACTTGTGTGTCTGAAAGGCGTCATCTGAAAATAAAAAATCTGCAAAACTGATAAAAGTGGAGCCAGGAACATGATTTTTACAATAAATAATGTTTTGCACGTGTATTAGTGGGTGTGCCTGTTAAAGAGTTAAAGGCACCTGCTCAATTACCTGTATGCTGTTGTTGTGATACTGTCTAGAGCCATGGCTTCAGCTGATAAGCTTATCTGAAATAAAGATAAAGCAATCAATGTGTAGCATTAATATTTTATCTCTGATTCCACACCTTGCTGGAAACACGATTGAATTGCTTTACCTCTTTGAGAACGTTATCTGAGAATCTGCCCAAAAGGCTTCCACGGCTGAAAGAACAGAGCAAGAGAGAAAATGTCATAAAACAGCACTTGTTAATTAATCAGCACTGTTATATGAAAACTGAAACATTTTGTACAAACAAAATTACTTTGAACACATGTGGTGACCATTTCTGTGTTTACAATGTGGAGCAAAATACAATGATAATATTCTTTTAATGAAAATTTGTAAGTACAGTACCTGACACTGGTTACCACCACTTCTTTAATGTTTGCTATGTTCTTTAACTCGTAATATCTCTTCATCTGTAACAACAAAAGAGTTAATGTTTTAGTCATATGAAATGATGTGTTTCCTTGATCATTTATCCTGCACTTTATGAACTGTATCTTCACTGTTTGGAGTCGTGCAAAATCCCCAATTCAGCTGTTTTTGCTTTTTAGTTCTAATCCTTTACTAAGATTTACTAAGATTTAATTGGTCTAAAATCAAAGCATACTCTAACATGTATACTCTAAATTCCCCAGTGTTACAACATACTGCAAGAAAGCATACAGGTCACTGATTACATGTCTTTAAAACAGTATAACTCATCCATTTAACTTACCTGGCTGGAGAAGTTTCCAACAAACTCTTTATATTCGGATGATGTTTTGTCTTCATACTTTTCATTAAATTCCTCATTGATCACCACATTAACCTCAACTGACGCGTTCAGTGCAACTGCAAAGAGAACAAACAAACATATTGGACACCATTAATGAATAAATTAGGATAAAAATTCATCTTTTAATTACACTTAAAATGAGCTTGCAAGTTCACAGTACCTGGTTTAACAGGTTCAATATATTCACAAAGAGGTCCACTGAATCCATAAAGACATATGCACTTGGATCCATTGAAGTGCCCCCCATTTTGGCAAACAAGGGGCTTTACTGTGGTGACTGGTTGAGTTGTTGTGACAGGTGGTGTAGTTGGTGGCTTAGTTGGTGGTTTTGTCGGTAGTGCGGTTGTTGTGGTGACCAGATCGGGTGATGCTGTGGTTGATGCTTGGGCTGCTGCTGTGGTGACCGGTTCAGCTGATGCTGCTGTTGATGCTTGGGCTGCTGTGGTGACTGGTTCGGCTGATACTGCCGTTGATGCTTGGGCTGCTGTGGTAACCGGTTCAGCTGATGCTGCTGTTGATGCTTGGGCTGCTGTGGTGACCGGTTCAGCTGATGCTGCTGTTGATGCTTGGGCTGCTGTGGTGACCGGTTCAGCTGATGCTGCTGTTGATGCTTGGGCTGCTGCTGTGGTTGCTGTGGCTGCTGTGGTGACCGGTTGGGCCGATGCTGCTGTGGTTGCCACGGCTGCTGCTGTGGTGACGGGTTGGGCTGATGCTGCCGTTGATGCTTGGGCTGCTGCTGTGGTTGCTGCGGTTGCTGTGGTGACCGGTTGGGCCGATGCTGCTGTGGTTGCCACGGCTGCTGCTGTGGTGACGGGTTCAGCCGATGCTGCCGTTGATGCTTGGGCTGCTGCTGTGGTTGCTGCGGTTGTTGTGGTGACTGGTTGGGCCGATGCTGCTGTGGTTGCCACGGCTGCTGCTGTGGTGACGGGTTCAGCCGATGCTGCCGTTGATGCTTGGGCTGCTGCTGTGGTTGCTGCGGTTGCTGTGGTGACTGGTTGGGCCGATGCTGCTGTGGTTGCCACGGCTGCTGCTGTGGTGACCGGTTCAGCTGATGCTACTGTTGATGCTTGGGCTGCTGTGGTGACCGGTTCGGCCGATGCTGCCGTTGATGCTTGGGCTGCTGTGGTGACTGGTTCGGCCGATGCTGCGTTGATGCTTGGGCTGCTGCTGTGGTTGCTGTGGCTGCTGTGGCTGCTGTGGTGACTGGTTGGGCCGATGCTGCTGTGGTTGCCACGGCTGCTGCTGTGGTGGCGGGTTTAGCCGATGCTGCCGTTGATGCTTGGGCTGCTGCTGTAGTTGCTGCGGTTGCTGTGGTGAGTGGTTGGGCCGATGCTGCTGTGGTTGCCATGGCTGCTGCTGTGGTGACCGGTTCAGCTGATGCTGCTGTTGATGCTTGGGCGGCTGTGGTGACCGGTTCGGCTGATGCTGCCGTTGATGCTTGGGCTGCTGCTGTGGTTGCTGCGGCTGCTGCTGTGGTGACCGGTTGGGCCGATGCTGCTGTGGTTGCCACGGCTGCTGCTGTGGTGACCGGTTCAGCTGATGCTGTTGATGCTTGGGCTGCTGTGGTGACCGGTTCGGCTGATGCTGCCGTTGATGCTTGGGCTGCTGCTGTGGTTGCTGCGGCTGCTGTGGTGACCGGTTGGGCCGATGCTGCTGTGGTTGCCATGGCTGCTGCTGTGGTGACCGGTTCAGCTGATGCTGTTGATGCTTGGGCTGCTGTGGTGACCGGTTCGGCCGATGCTGCTGTTGACGCTTGGGCTGCTGCTGTGGTGACCAGTTCGGCCGAAGGTGTCGTTGATGCTTGGGCTGCTGCTGTGGTTGTCACGGCTGCTGCTGTGGTGACCGGTTCGGCCGATGCTGCCGTTGATGCTTGGGCTGCTGCTGTGGTGACTGGTTCGGCCGAAGCTGCCGTTGATGCTTGGGCTGCTGCTGTGGTGACCGGTTCGGCCGATGCTGCCGTTGATGCTTGGGCTGCTGCTGTGGTGACCGGTGCTACCGTTGATGCTTGGGCTGCTGTTGTGGTTGCCAAGGCTGCTGCTGTGGTGACCGGTTCTGCCGAAGCTGCTGTTGATGCTTGGGCTGCTGCTGTGGTTGCTGCTGCTGCTGTGGTGACTGGTTGGGCTGATGCTGCCGTTGATGCTTGGGCTGCTGCTGTGGTGACCGGTTCGGCCGATGCTGCCGTTGATGCTTGGGCTGCTGCTGTGGTTGCCTCGGCTGCTGCTGTGGTGACCGGTTCGGCCGATGCTGCCGTTGATGCTTGGGCTGCTGCTGTGGTTGCCTCGGCTGCTGCTGTGGTGACCGGTTCGGCTGAAGCTGCTGTTGATGCTTGGGCTGCTGCTGTGGTGACCGGTTGGGCCGAAGCTGCCGTTGATGCTTGGGCTGCTGCTGTGGTTGCCACGGCTGCTGCTGTGGTGACCGTTCGGCTGAAGCTGCTGTTGATGCTTGGGCTCTGGTGTGGTGACCGGTTCGCCGAAGCTGCTGTTGATGCTTGGGCTCTGCTGTGCTGTGGTGACCGGTTCAGCTGATGCTGCCGTTGATGCTTGGGCTGCTGCTGTGGTTGCCTCGGCTGCTGCTGTGGTGACCGGTTGGGCTGATGCTGCTGTGATGCTTGGGCCTGCGTGGCGCTGCTGCTGTGGGTGACCGGTTCAAGCTGCTGTTGATGCTTGGGCTGCTGCTGTGGTGCTGCTGCTGCTGTGGTGACGTTGGCTGATGCTGCGTTGAGCTTGGGCTGCTGCTGTGGTGACCAGTTCGGCCGATGTGCGTTGATGCTTGGGCTGCTGCTGTGGTTGCTCGGCTGCTGCTGTGGTGACCGGTTCGGCCGATGCTGCCGTTGATGCTTGGGCTGCTGCTGTGGTTGCCCTCGGCTGCTGCTGTGGTGACCGGTTCGGCTGATGCTGTTGATGCTTGGGCTGCTGCTGTGGTGACCGGTGCTGAGCTGCCGTTGATGCTTGGGCTGCTGCTGTGGTTGCCAGGCTGCTGCTGTGGTGACCGGTTCGCCGAAGCTGCGTTGATGCTTGGGCTGCTGCTGTGGTTGCTGCTGCTGCTGTGGTGACGGTTGGGCTGATGCTGCTGTTGATGCTTGGGCTGCTGCTGTGGGTGACCGGTTCGGCCGAATGCTGCCGTTGATGCTTGGGCTGCTGCTGTGGTTGCCTCGGCTGCTGCTGTGGTGACCGGTTCGGCTGAAGCTGCGTTGATGCTTGGGCTGCTGCTGTGGTGTCGGCTGCTGCTGGGTGACCGGTTCTGGCTGATGCTGCTGTTGATGCTTGGGCTGCTGCTGTGGTGACCGGTTCGGAGCTGCCGTTGATGCTTGGGCTGCTGCTGTGGTTGCCAGCTGCTGCTGTGGTGACGGTTCGGCTGAGCTGCTGTTGATGCTTGGGCTGCTGCTGTGGTGACCGGTTGGGGCTGATGCTGCCGTGATGCTTGGGCTGTCTGCTGTGGTGACCGGTTCGGCCGAGCTGCTGTTGATGCTTGGGCTGCGTGCTGTGGTGACCGGTTTGGCCGATGCTGCCGTTGATGCTTGGGCTGCTGCTGTGGTTGCCAGTGCTGCTGTGGTGACCGGTTGGCTGAGCTGTGTTGATGTTGCGGCCGTGCTGCTGTGGTTGCCGGCTGCTGCTGTGGTGACCGGTTTGGGCCGATGCTGCCGTTGATGCTTGGGCTGCTGCTGTGGTGACCGGTGGTTCGGTGCCGAAGCTGCGTTGATGCTTGGGCTGCTGCTGTGGTGACCGGTTCGGCTGAGCTGCCGTTGATGCTTGGGCTGCTGCTGTGGTTGCCACGGCTGCTGCTTTTGGTGACGGTTGGCTGATGCTGCGTTGATGCTTGGGCTGCTGTGTCGTGGTGACTGTTCGCGATGCTGCGTTGATGCTTGGCGCTGCTGCTGTGGTGCGTGGCTTTGCTGCCTTTGACCTGTTGGGCTGCTGCTGTGGTTGCCCTGGCTGCTGCTGTGGTGACCGTTGGCGAGCTGCTGTTGATGCTTGGGCATGCGTGTGCGTGACACGGTTGCGAGCTCTGTTGATGCTTGGGCTGTCTTTGGTGCTGTGGTGACGGTTCAGCTGAAGTCTGCGTTGATGCTTGGCTGCTGCTGTGGTTGCCACAGCTGCTGCTGTGGTGAACGGTTCTGATGCCGATGCTTGCTGCTGATGCAAGGCTGCTGCTGTGGTGACCGGTTCTGCCGAAGCTGCGTGAGCTGGGTGGCTTGGTGCTGGCTGCTGCGTGGTGACCTGGTTCGGCTGATGCTGCCGTTGATGCTTGGGCTGCTGCTGTGGTGACGGTTCGCGATGCTAGCCGTTGATGCTTGGGCTGCTGCTGTGGTTGCCTCGGCTGCTGCTGTGGTGACCGGTTCGGCCGATGCTGCGTTGATGCTTGGGCTGCTGCTGTGGTTGCCTCGGCTGCTGCTGTGGTGACGGTTCGGCTGAAGCTGCTGTTGATGCTTGGGCTGCTGCTGTGGTGACCGGTTCAGCTGATGCTGCCGTTGATGCTTGGGCTGCTGCTGTGGTTGCCTCGGCTGCTGCTGTGGTGACCGGTTCGGCCGATGCTGCCGTTGATGCTTGGGCTGCTGCTGTGGTTGCCTCGCTGCTGCTGTGGTGACCGGTTCGGCTGAAGCTGCTGTTGATGCTTGGGCTGCTGCTGTGGTGACCGGTTGGGCCGAAGCTGCCGTTGATGCTTGGGCTGCTGCTGTGGTTGCCACGGCTGCTGCTGTGGTGACGGTTCGGCTGAAGCTGCGTTGAGCTTGGGCTGCTGCTGTGGTTGCTGGGCTGATGCTGTGGTGACCGGTTCGGGAAGCTGCGTTGATGCTTGGGCTGCTGCTGTGGTTGCGCGGCTGCTGTTGTGGTGACCGGTTCGGCTGAAGCTGCGTTGATGCTTGGGCTGCTGCTGTGTGAGGTTAGAGCTGCGGATGCGGCTGTGCTGGTTGCCTGGCTGTGCTGTGGTGACCGGTTCGGCTGATGCTGCGTTGATGCTTGGGCTGCTGCGTGGTTGCCTCGGCTGCTGCTGTGGTGACCGGTTCGGCTGAATGCTGTTGTGCCTTGGGCTGCTGCTGTGTGACGGTTGGCGAGCTGCCGTTGATGCTGGCTGCTGCTGGTTGCCACGGCTGCTGCTGTGGTGACCGGTTCGGCGAAGCTGCTGTTGATGCTTGGGCTGCTGCTGTGGTTGCTGCGGCTGCTGCTGTGGTGACCGGTTCGGAAGCGCTGATGCTGGGTGCTGCTGTGTTGCTGCGGTGTGCTTGGTGGGTTCGGCAAATGCTTGGCTGCGTGGTGCTGCGCTCTGCTGTGGTGACCGGTTTCGGCGAAGCTGCTGTTGATGCTTGGGCTGCTGCTGCCTTGTGTGTGACCGGTTCAGTGCTTTGACTGGCTCGCTGTGACCGTTGCCAGCTCTTGATGCTGGGCTGCTGCTGTGGTTGCCACGGCTGCTGCTGTGGTGAGCGGTTGGGCTGATGCTGCCGTTGATGCTTGGGCTGCTGCTGTGGTGACTGGTTCGGCCGAAGCTGGCGTTGATGCTTGGGCTGCTGCTGTGGTGACCGGTTCGGCTGATGCTGCCGTTGATGCTTGGGCTGCTGCTGTGGTTGCCACGGCTGCTGCTGTGGTGACCGATTGGGCCGATGCTGCTGTTGATGCTTGGGCTACTGGTGTGGTGACCGGTTCTGCCGAAGCTGCTGTTGATGCTTGGGCTGCTGCTGTGGTTGCTGTTGCGTGGTGACGGTTCAGCTGATGCTGCCGTTGATGCTTGGGCTGCTGCTGTGGTTGCCTCGGCTGCTGCTGTGGTGACCGGTTGGGCTGATGCTGCTGTTGATGCTTGGGCTGCTGCTTGTGGTTGCCAAGGCTGCTGCTGTGGTGACCGGTTCTGCCGAAGCTGCTGTTGATGCTTGGGCTGCTGCTGTGGTTGCTGCTGCTGCTGTGGTGACTGGTTGGGCTGATGCTGCCGTTGATGCTTGGGCTGCTGCTGTGGTGACCGGTTCGGCCGATGCTGCCGTTGATGCTTGGCTGCTGCTGTGGTTGCCTCGGCTGCTGCTGTGGTGACCGGGTTCGGCCGATGCTGCCGTTGATGCTTGGGCTGCTGCTGTGGTTGCCTCGGCTGCTGCTGTGGTGACCGGTTCGGCTGAAGCTGCTGTTGATGCTTGGGCTGCTGCTGTGGTGACCGGTTCAGCTGATGCTGCCGTTGATGCTTGGGCTGCTGCTGTGGTTGCCTCGGCTGCTGCTGTGGTGACCGGTTCAGCTGATGCTGCCGTTGATGCTTGGGCTGCTGCTGTGGTTGCCTCAGCTGCTGCTGGTGGTGACCGGTTCGGCTGATGCTGCTGTTGATGCTTGGGCTGCTGCTGTGGTGACCGGTTGGGCCGAAGCTGCCGTTGATGCTTGGGCTGCTGCTGTGGTTGCCTCGGGGCTGCTGCTGTGGGTGACCGGTTCGGCTGAAGCTGCTGTTGATGCTTGGGCTGCTGCTGTGGTTGACCGGTTCAGCTGATGCTTGGCCGTTGATGCTTGGGCTGCTGCTGTGGTTGCTCGGCTGCTGCTGTGGTGACCGGTTCAGCTGATGCTGCGTTGATGCTTGGGCTGCTGCTGTGGTTGCCTTCAGCTGTGCTGTGGTGACCGGTTCGCTGATGCTGGTTGTGCTTGGGCGCTGCTGCTGTGGTGACCGGTTGGCCGATGCTGCCGTTGATGCTTGGGCTGCTGCTGTGGTGACCGGTTCGGCCGATGCTGCGTTGATGCTTGGGCTGCTGGTGTGGTGACCGGTTTGGGCCGATGCTGCCGTTGATGCTTGGGCTGCTGCGTAGTTGTCCACGCTGCTGCTGTGGTGACCGGTTCGGCCGAAGCTGCCGTTGATGCTTGGGCTGCTGCTGTGGTGACCGGTTTTGCCGAAGCTGCCGTTGATGTTGGGCTGCTGCTGTGGTTGCTGCGGCTGCTGTGGTGACTGGTTCGGCCGAAGCTGCGATTGGATGCTTTGGGCGCTGCTGCTGTGGTGACCGGTTCGCTGATGCTGCGTTGATGCTTGGGCTGCTGCTGTGGTTGCCGCGGCTGCTGTTGTGGTGACCGGTTCGGCTGATGCTGCCGTTGATGCCTGGCCTGGTGCTAGAAGGAAAAATAGGATCAGATGTCACTTTCCTAGATTACGAGCCAAAAATAGGGTAACTGCTATCTGTTAATAAGTGTCGCTGGTCAGGAGCCATACTTAGCAAGAAAACTACCTCAATACTGTAAATCCTTTCAAAAATGACCACCGTTGGTCTCTGAGGCTGTTTCTGGTCCTCGTCTGGCTGGAACTTGAGTCCAGCCAGACTCAGCTAGATGCTGATGAAATCAGTAAGTTTCTGAAAACACTGTTACCCACTTTACCCACTGGCTGTGGCTCAGTGGGTAAAGCGGGTTGTCCACTAATCAGAAAGATCTACGGTTTGATCTCTGGCTGCCTTAAGTCTGCATTACAAAGTATAGTGGGCAACATACTGAGCCCCAAATTGCTCTGAAAGGCATCACCATTGTGTGTATGGCTTTCTTCAAAAGTAGTGGCAGTGGAGTCACCCCCTGCTGGCCATTAGAGAGAATACGGTCTTAAGGCATTACCACATTGATTTCACTTTTCAGATATGGAAGCTTCGTTCACTTCCTCTTCCACTATCTACAGGAGATCCCAAGGCATTCCCACATTAGATAACACCCCCAGGGTATTCTGGATCTACCTCTTGTTGAACATGCCCAGAATACCCCCACACAGAGTCAAGCATGGATGGGGCCTACAGCGCACATCCTAATGAGATGCCCAACCACCTCAGCTGGGTCCTTTCAATGCAAAGGAACAATGGTTTGCTAACAGCAGTACATTATCATGCTAGAGGCGTTTGTGTAATCCTTGGAACTATGGTTTTGGGGAGAATAGTTGCTGAAAGGGTCTTCAAGAGCAAACTGGTCCCAGGTGAGGGGCCAGAAGATGAATTCTAACAGTTTTTTGTGTAGGCATCCTAGATCTGGGTACATACCCATACCCAGAGATCCAAGATGCTTGCTGCTGTTAACATATTGCACATTAGATAGTTATGCAGTATGTATTATTTACTGAGATTGAGATTATTTACTAAGAAATTGAAAATTGAAGCATTACCTTGGTTTGAAAGTTCACAATAATATATATATATATATATATTTTATATATATATATATAACACACACACACACACACACACACACACACACACACAATATTTATCATTTAATGTGATGTCATTTTATAGACTGACCTCTGACTGACTTCCAGACTTCCAGTGTTCCTGTACTTCGCATTAACAAATTAGGGGGGATGAATAAGAATAAAAATAATCCTTAATGCTGAAGTTAAATTCATTATTACGTGGACTTAAAGTCATTGTGTCGTTCATGGCCTTACTGGCCTGGCATTTGGCCTTTGTACCATCAAAAAAATGCCAAGACTAAAAGCCAAGTGGCCATGCTCTTAAAATGATGGAATTCCAGGCTTAAACCCAACTTCAAACAATCTTTAACCACCAAACCATAAAACTTTACTTTGACATGGAAATAATCTTATCTCTAAGCACAGTCTGGTTTTATAGCCTGAGCCTGTGATCAACGTTGCATTAGCTTTATCAAGAATGTGAGGGGAGATGGAGATACATGTTTGTTTAATCTCATCTATCATCTCCATGATATTGTCTTCTAAAAAGTTAGCTTTTCTCTTTTGTTCCATACACTGTAAAAAAAAAAAAAAATAGTTGAGAAAACTCAACGGACTGCAATAGATTTTTTGAATTTTGAGCCCAACTCAAAATTAAGTTTTGAAATGAACTTTAAAAAGTTTTGCTGAACTAATATCTTTAGTTAAGATGAATTACTTAGCTTCTTTAGATAAACTTGAATCTTTGAGTTTTACAAACTAAAAAAAATGTCAGTTTTTTTTAGTGTCTGAAGAATTAAATAGTTTTACTTTTTCAAAACTTGGGCTCAAAACTCAAAAATCTATTGCAGTCTGTTGCCTTGAAATTTTGAGTTTTCTCAGCTTTTCTGTTCTTACATTGCGGCTATTCCTGACTAAACCCTCACTTGTGTTGCATTAGAGGAAGTCACTGATTGTAAGGAAGGTCTCATCAATTTCAAGTTATTCTGAGATTTAAGGAGCTTAAGTTACAAATAGGCTTCTTAGAACCTGTGTAAGTTTTTTATGCTTAGTATCTTTTGTAAATAAAATGCAAGCACACGGTCTAAAATAATCTTAAGATTAAGTATGAACCCAAGAACATTTTTTAGAAGGGAGGCTCAAGAACTCTAAAAGAAACAAAATTTATAGTAACAAAATTTCATTAAAGCCATCAAAGTAGTTAGTAGACTACCCATTCATACATGCATGATGGGAAAATCCATCATAATAATTATTAGACACATTGTCAGTGACATCCTTGGTGGGCATGACAAAAATACAATAAAAAAAAATTAATTGACAAAAAAAAAATGTTGATTTAGCCCCATTTTTATATTTTTATGAAAGGGAAATTTTCAATCAATCAATCTTACCAGCAGCAGAACATAAGCAGATGAGTAGAGCCAAGATAATCAGGAATCGTGAAGAAAATGCCATGGTGAGGTTATATCCCAGGCAGCGCTATGCGCCAATGATGAACAACACAAAATGTTTAAATTCTCGCGTTAAAAATGTGAAATGGCCACAGATGTGTCTATCATCATGGATACTCTGTGAAGTGGCTGACCACAGTGGATTAGCTCTCTCTTAACGCTGTAGAGAAACGTCACAGATAGAAGGACTGACCGAGATAAGAGGAACAAACTTGATGGATGACACAACTTTATTGCAGACACACACATACACCTTTGCTTATGAGTCTTCAGTGCATTCTTTGACTGATAGTGATTCAGTCACTGCAGAGGTCAAGAGCATCGTCCCCACTGAATGAATGTGTCACTTCTCTATCAGAACTTTTTTCCATTACATTCTTCCTGATTTAAGTATTTGACTTATTTAACCTGTAATAACTGATTGTTCTGGCCATGTGTGTCAATGGAAACAAGTTGTGAACGTCATTATCTCTTAAGCTGATATAGTAATAATAATATATTAGACATATTTTGTATGTGCACTTATGTATTTTCAATTTCTCTATTTCTCTATTTATATTTTCAACACCAACACCATTATTTTTATTAAAGCGATATTCCACCCTAGATGATAATCCACTCAATATGTACTCACCCCTATACCGATGTGAGGATGGGTGAAGATATTCAGTTCACAAAACAATCCTGGAGTTTCAGCAGAAAACAGGGTTGCAGCCAATGCAAGTGAATGGAGACCATGGATAAAATGTTCAGCTGTCCTATCTAATAAAGGCAAAAAGCCCCAAAACATAACTTAAAAAAGAACACAAAACAAACACAAAATGTCTCCATCCTGCTCGTGTGGTGTAATCCAAGGGTCCGTGAGCCACGACATTAAAAATTAACCACAAAAGACACCATTTACACCATGTTTTTAGCTGAAATGTCAACTGTAGCCTCCCAGGTAGCATGTAAACATGGCGTTGATGTATCGCAAGACTTTGTATCTCTTAATGGATGTACGTGTGAAAATATCACAAGATATACGAAGTCTCGCCTAGCTTTTTTTTATAAGTCTGGCTGATTTAAGTGAGAGATCTGTTCCATGACTGTGGCTTAAAGGAATCCCTGCTCAGTAACCCTGATAGCTGATACTACTGAACTAGCCTGCTCTGTGGCAGGTTAACTGTCAAGCTTCAGTTAGCTGAGTGTTCGAGCTGAGTGTTGTGTGTCAGTTCGAGCAGAAACACAAAACCTTTTTCTATGTGACTAAGCATGAATTTGTGTTTACTTTAGTTTCAAAGAACGTATTACTTTAAAAAAGTTAAGAAGTTTAACATTTATAGTTTAAGAAAAACTGTGCCAAAGTTGCTTTGAAGTTATTTATTCACTCAGAACACAATTTATGTCCATCAACATTAGAATTAAAAAAAGCTTCACATCCAGCTTGAACTTTGTTATATCTGCTGCTCGACTGCAACTGCCAGAATTATGAAATGCCAAGTTTATTGTCTGTGATTTGTCTTCTTGCTGGTGCGAGCTGAGGCTGCGAGTGCGAGCTACCTGCAACAAATGAATTCAGTGAGCCAACTGTATTAACTAAGGTAGTGGTGCAATCACAAGAGGTCAGCCTGCAACAGAATGAATTTGACTACCTACAATAGAAGCGCAATCCCACAAGGTCAGACTCGAGCATGTATGTGCTTCATAGTGCTTTGTGTTAATTAATAGGTTGTGTTGTGTTTTTACCATTGCGCGCACACACACACACACACACACACACACATTTGCTGAAAGTCATATTTATCAAACAGGTCTCACTGGTTAGTTAACTGGTTAGAATTGGTCATGTAACATCTCCCCCTTTAATGTGTGATATGGGAGTTCCACAGGGTAGCATCTTGGGTCCCTTACTCTTTTTATTGTACACCAATGATCTTCCCAATGTATGTAAATACTCTAATTGTTTGTTATATACTAATGACACTGTCATTTTCCTTTCTGACCCCAATCCTAATATTGTAAACTCTAAATTCTGCTCTGATCTTTGTATCCTACATAACTGGTTGAATGCTTACCATTTAACTATCAATGTCAAGAAAACGGAATGTATGTACCTCCACTCACCTAAGAAATCTATATTCATCTCAGACCCAATTCACTTTGCTAGTCAAAAGCTATCCATTACAGAAACCTATAAATATCTTGGAGTATTTCTCGATTCACATCCCACTTACTGAAGTCATGTTCATTATTTATCGAAGATCAGACCATATCTTACCAATGTTGTCTCACAAAGGCAACACGAATCTACATGCAGTAATTCTCTCAACAATATCTTACTGTCTCCCAATCTGGTCCCTCACTACAAAAGAAATTACTGAACTAATAGCAAGACCGTACAATAGAGTTTATAAGATCAGTGGCAAATTTCCCCTCTGGACTCACCACTGCACTGCACTTTCAAATTCTAATGCCTTGACCTTTCAGAACTACACAAATAATGAGGCTATTAAATTTTGTCATTGGATTCAAAACAATAACACACATCACTAGATCAGTCTCCCAAGTACTTATCCCAGCACCAGCTTATAAAATAGCTATGGTCAGAGATCATTTTTTCACACATATACCAAACTCTGGAATGAGCAGTAATCAGTACAGTAACAGTAATCTCTGTTATACATTTTAAACAAACGCTACCTGATGGAAGGATACACTTGCAACCACTGACTTAAAGGATAATTTCTGTATTTTTCAACCTGGGTCTTATTTCCCCATGTGTATGTGTGTGTATGATTGATAGGTACAACTCGTTTTAAAATTGGTTCAGTATTGAGGGAGGTGGATGCAGCCAGCAGCCGCGAAACGAGTTATAACAGTAGATATGAGGGCAAATATGTCCTGTAAAGGTTTGTGCATTAAAAGTGCTTTTTTTCACCCACAGTCCAGCTCAGATCGCCAGTATAATCTCTGTCAACAGCATGTAAAGCGTCTCTCTTACCGTTCACTCTTGTGACAACATCTCTCGGGATCTTTGCTTGTTGAAGAATGTCTTCATTGCAGTGAGTGGGACAGCTGTTTTCTTGAGGTGTGTTTGGTGAAGTGTTTCAGGATTGGATGTCTTCTCTTCTTGGGCTGGCAGTAGTCATCTTGGGAAAAGTGTGCACTGCAGACCCAATGGTCTGCAAGTCGCAGTGTCTGGACAGAAGTGTTAGCATCCAATTGTAACACAATTAGCCACAACTTCAGCATCTCGCCGTCCAACAAAGTCAGCTTATGAAAGCTGTACGGGGTGTTGCGCGACATCCTGTTCTTGCAATTCGGCGAAGCACAAACACGAACCATTGTTTTCAATAGTTGCAGTAAAACTTTCAGCTGAACTCTGGGACAGCTAACCCATAATTTACACCAGGCGCGGCTGCGCCGCAGTTTTGTTCCGTCATACTCGGGACTTCAATTCACACCAACAGCGTTTCAGAAGCGGAGCAGTTGTTGACTTGTTTACTTTGTCGTTTTGGGTCATTTTTCCTTGATTTTTGTGCTTCTACCATGGGTAAGAAGTCTATGTAGTTATGTGGTCTCTTTTTTTGTATGTTTTAATTGTGTTTAATGTTGTTATTTCCTTCTTTATTGTGCTGTAGTCTTCAAAGTCATGGATCAAAGTTTTGGAGCTTTGTTTAATTAAAAAATACATCTCTATAATCATCTCAATATTATGAAATACACCTGTTGTCACCAGGTATGACGTAATGTTGAATGAATGAAGTGAAATACGATCCGTCGTCGACACAAGATGTTTTATTTTGAAAATTGACCGGATTCACTATGCTTTTAATATTGGGACTTCCTGTCTGGTTCAATCTCTCTGCGCAGCTTGACGCGCCTTCCGTCAAAAATAGACTTGCTGCGTTTTCTCTGCGGAGCGCCGAGCCGCTTCTGGGACGCTGCTGACACGCCCCGCGCGCGGCATAGCCGCGCCTGGTGTAAATAGGGGTTACTCGCTTCTGACCGGCTCTCAGCATGACTCCTCTGTTTTCTTCCGGCAACAAACAAAGATCCCGTGAGATTGTCATCACACACAGCAAGCAGTAAGTGAAGCATGTTGTTGACAGAGATTACACTGACGATCTGAGCCGGACTGTGGTGAAAAAAAGCACTTTTAATGCACAAACTTTTACGGGATGTATTTGCCCTCATATCTACTGTTATAACTCGTTTCCCAGCTGCCGACTGCATCTGCCTCCCTCAATACTGAATCAATTTTAAAATGAGTTGTACCTATCAATCATACACACACATACACATGGGGAAATAGGGCCCCGGTTGAAAAATACCTAAGTTATTCTTCAACCCATAATTTGTGCGTACTTCATTCAAGTCCTTGCCTCTCTATATGTTCGTGTTGCTCTTTGTTTTTATGTTTTTGTTGACTGTCACTGTTTTTGTCATGTGTTTCTGTCCTTCATGTGCTGCAGAACAGGAACCTGCTGGAGACCAGTTTTAACTGAGTCAGGCCCAATTAATTGTAACTGATTTCTATTATGTTACTTTTAATCTTTTCCTGTATAATAAATAAAAGAAATGAAATGAAATGAAGTCTGATGACAGTAAAACTGTTGGCCTACATTTTTCTGAATATATTTTAATATGTTCTGTGTTTAAAAAAGATAAAGAAATAAAAAAAAAAAATGTTTTCTCGTTTCCCCGTCATTGTATTTCCTGGGTTAAACCCTACTCAGCACTGCAGAGAAGTCTGGCTCTATACATACACATTCTGCTATAGAAGACAAAACACCCTGCTTGTTGGCATATCTTTAAACCAATTACAAACATTTAATCTTTCTACCACAAAAATACAGCACTTAAATAATATGGATTTATTGCACTTTTAGCAGGCTGCTTTTTAGTCAATAAAGTTGTCTTAATTTAAGGCTTCAACAAAACATGAAATGAAACATGAAATAACAGTAACACTGGTGCAAGAGACACTTAATCACAGCAGTAAGACATGTTCAGTCATGTTGGCATGAAGACATTAGTATTGCCAAAAAGATTTTAACAACATTCATTTAGGACATTTGACCTCACTGATGCGTTTTATCTGAAGGCCTGAAGACAATGTTGCAATGCTCAGAAGTTTTAAACCTCATAGGAAACAAATGTGAAATCATAACATATCATTCTCTTTTAGCCTTGTAAAGGCAACTTGCAATAATTCTATGTAACGATTCACAATGCACGTGCCAGTGTGGTCATCACTGCCGTAACAGAATATACAAACTTTTAGCTTTACAAAGCCATCTCAGGTTAACAGTATGACCAAATTATTTTTTTCAACAATCTTCCTTAAAACGCTTACAGTTTAAGTAAGACATTTTTTTTTTTTAATCTCAGAAGGCCTTGACAAGAACATTTACAGGGATGTCCAATGAAAGCCCATAAGTATCATGTTAAAGTGCAATAACTCTAAGAAATTACAATGAATGAAATCATGGCATCTCACTTTCTTTTAGGCCTTTTAAAGGGAACTGCAACAGTCACGCTGATTTGTATTTCCATTACACTTATTGCGCCAAGCCATGACAAGTAGCACCCGAGAATTAACCTACTCTGTGGGCTGCAGTCCCGTCTCGCCGCCCGCAGCCAACCCACAACAAGCCTCCTTGTCTTCCCCTCGAACAAGCGAGTGTTGTGATACTGAGCTTGTTTGTGCAGAAGAGCAGAGAGAAAGACATTTTTAAAAGTCTCTGTGTCTTCACACTGAATCTTTATGTTTTGAAATGTAGTTCCTCTCCTCTGTCACTGTAGGTATCTGCTTCATTACACACGGCTAATGTCTGTAGGTCTGTGCTCACTCATGATTGCCCTCTTACCAGATGAACAGAGGTGCAATTAAACTATTGATTAAATATTCATAGATACAGTGATTAAATTTTCAATGATGATTAACTGATTAATAACTAATCATTAACATCCTTACTCCAAGCCTGTGCTGCTGCAGTCTTTTCATTGGCTTGTTTACAATCAGAGCACCTTAATGGCTACAAAAATGCAGATGTAAGGTTTGGATATTAATCCAACTTGTACTCAGTACTCAGGTATGAGTTTGAAAGTAACTAAGTAGATTACATGGTGTAATGAATACTTAAGTGCAAGTAAAAGTATCGTAAAAGTACAAGTACCCAAAAACTACTACAATTTGTAAGTAGTTACTTCCACCATTAAAAACTTATTGTACATAGATACAATAATATCATAGAAATAGGTTTGAAACACATACAGCTCCCGCAGTGATAAAACTGCGTTGTTCACACTCTATAACAATAATGGATTAAGATCCTTCCCAGACCTGTGAGAAACATTTAATTTACTACCAGGTCATCTTTCTTCTTCTTTTACTCACAGTTGTGCACTGCCATGTGCACATAGCCTATGGAAAAAAACATGACAGGGGCAGGGCTGCACAACAACTAACAACCGAGTTTTTCATTGGGCATTTTGACTGTGTGGAACATAGACTATTAAAGCTATTATTACATGGCATTGTTAAATGTTCGATTCTGATTGGTCAGTTACAGCATTGTAAGGTCTGTTATTTCTTTATAGCAGACCATTGCTATGAAGAGCAGACCATTGCTATGGACGCTGTTCTGATCAACAGATTGATGTGACTGGCCGATCATGTCCCATCATATCAATCACTACAAGAAAATTAACAAAATTGAAGACAACAGACATGAAGTAAATACTAAATGGAGCACAGTATGGGCCATGCCTGTGTTTAAAGACTGGTTGATCGAAAAGAAAATGTCAATAGACTTTGACAGTTATGCGCCAGAAAACCTCAGTAAGGTTTATGCATCTGTTTTGAGTAAGCAAAACTTACTCAGTCACCAGTTACATGGTAATTAGGACCACAGCAAGGAGGGAACGTGGAGATGAATGAGGACAGAGACATCAGCATCAATATTCCCAGAAAAGTCCCATTCACCTCGTCTCACTACACCATCAATGGAAATGTTCAGTTTAATATGAAGTATATTGCTAAGTAGGCTAATTTTTGCTACAGAGTTACCGTTGCTATGGACACAGTTCTGATCTAGACTCTGGGGGAACAATAAAATCATTGTTAAATCACTAAAATCATTTACAAATTTGTAATCAAATCAAATGTGTCAAATTATTGATATTTTTGGTACATAACCATGTAACAAGCAGGATAATATACAGTGAGCAGATCACTATTGTCAAATAAAGCCATAAAATCATTTTTATGGCTTTATATATATTTTGTGTCACAAATGTTCCATTTTTTGCTAAGTAACCGTGTAATAAGCGGGATAATGTACAGTGAGCATGTCGTTACTGTGAAATAAACCCCCTCGGGCTGATTCAAGACCACTCCATGTCAGCGTCCAGCATCATCCTGTTGGGGTTTATTTCACAATAATGACCTGCTCACTGAACTTGATCCTTTACTGAACACAGCATTACATTGTTCGTGACTTTTGTATAGGCGTGTCTTGGACTGGTCACAATAAAAGGCCACTTTAAGATGTGCAGTTTTATCTTGTAAAAAGATATTTAGTGGACACTGAACTATGGACTTCACAACCAGCATCACTATGTGCCACACCTGTCGGGTGGTTGGATCTCACTCACTAACACAAATTTGTTAAAGTCTTAGAAATAAACCTTCTGTGTGTGCAGAAGTCTGAGATATTTTTCTTCAAAATAGAAGCAAAGAGAAAAGTGTTGCTTTTATGTTTTTGTTGTGTGTATAAAGGATATAATAATATGCTTTCCAAACATTTTATTGAATGATGATTCCTCTCTTGTTTTCTCGAGCCAATCAAAAAAGAACATTGTCATAAAAATATGTAAATATCCATATGATCTAAATACACACCATCCCATTGTTTTACAATGCTTTTTCTTCAAATTATCAATAAGAAGAACAGAGGGCATGAAGGTTGAGGCAACACAAAAGCTCTTGATCTGAAAAGAGGTGAAATCACAACTACAGCCACACTGCAGATTGTATAACTACACTGTATATTGTGTAGGAATGATGTGTATGGATGTGTGTGTAGAGGTGTATATATGCCATTGTGAAAATCTACATGTATTTTATTTGTTTATTTGGTTTTCTGGATTTACATGAAATACTGTGAATGCTACAATTGACACAAGCTAAGCCATGGTTATATACTTATAGGCTAATCAATGCATTTATTACTTCTTATGTATTATTTCACGTGTGACCTGCCAACTCTGCCTGCTGTAGCCAACTTGTCCACATAGGTTAACTTGTACATTTAACCAGCATCTTAAAATTACATAATATATCATAAAATTATATATATTCACTTAACAACTGCCTGTCCAAAGTTAAAAAGTGGATGTTTTCATTGCGCCCCAGCATATGACCAAACAAATCTTACCATCTGCTGGTATGGATCATATCATGCCTTTTGTCACTGACCTATTTGTACCTTACACACCGGATGTCTTTTGTCTGTTCCACAGGCCTGGCTGAAAACTACAGGGGACAGGGCGTTTTCAGTCAAGGCCCTGAGGCTCTGGAACAGTCTGCCTATGGAAATCAGGTCAGCGGAGTCAGTGATCTCTTTCCTGATTTTATCTGAGTTTTAAACTGTTTTGAACTGTTTGTATTTCTATGAAAGTTTAAGGAGGGGGAAATGAAAACAAAAAGTGAGGGGAAAGATCCAATTTTTATATACTGTTTATATAAAGAGGTCAGGTTGCTGGAGAAGGTTGGGAGGGGGTCAAAACGACAGATGGGGGTAGAGGCTTAAGTGTGGGTGAAGTTATAATGAGGAACATATATATGTATATATTGTGTGTGTGTGTGTGTGTGTGTGTTATATATATATTATATAATCGCCTGAAAATAAGAGTTTTCATTACCCAGAATGAGCCATTTATATCTACATATTTTGAATTTTGTGGTTCTCCTGTTTGGATGGGGACAGTGAGATGAGTTGTTTGCAGTCTGTAAACTCATCGTCAGATGCCACAAAATCCTACACACTGGTTCTTTAAATCGAGGTTTGAAATTTCAACAAAAAATTGCAACAGAATTTTATTTGAAACTTTTGGCCGGGACAGCATACCAATTAGAAGTTTAATTGGGCTGAAAAGTTGAGCCCCAGAAGGTCCAAGCCTGACAAAATTCTGTCTGAACCCAACCCGAACCCATTCCTCATTAGCATATTTCAGCCCAAACCCGATTGCAGCCCGACATTTTTCTTAACAAGCTTCCATCTATGCACCAAACAGTAGGAGTTGGCAGGGGCCAAGACATGGGGGGGATCTGACTTGCCAATGACAAAACTGGGGATAATAACTACTACTACAACTACATATACTACTAATAAAAATAATAATAATGATCAATCAATCAATCAATCAAATTTTATTTATATAGCGCCAATTCAAACAAAGTTGTCTCAAGACACTTTACATATAGAGTAGGTCTAGACCACACTCAGTAATTAATTATATTTACATCCAACAATTGAAACAGTTACCCCATGAGCAAGCACTTTGGTGACAGCGGCGAGGAAAAACTTCCTTTTAACAGGCAGAAACCTCAGACAGATCCATGACTCATGGTGGGCGGTGATCTGACGGCACCGGTCGGTTGAGAGGGAAAGAGAAAAGGGGAGGAAAGAGGGGAGGTGGGAGGGGTGGAAGAAGAAGAAGAAAAAGAAGACTATTACAGCCCAAACCCAACATAAGCACATGAAATATGAGAGAAATGCGGCCTGACCCGACCCAAACCCATGTAAATGTAGATGTATGTAACTTTATACTGCATATGTGATTTTGTCAATCCAATATTTCAGTTACTTGTGTATGTAAAATGTTCTCCATACTAGATGGAAATCATAAAACAAATAATTGTCACAAAGATATTTCCACCATTGTTTTAATATTTTTGTATTGCAACAATTTTTGCAACATTAAAACTGTTAATTTCGCTGACCTTTACCTATATAACAAAATTGATCTGGATGGCAGTGGAAATAATGGATAAGCTCAGATGAGCTCAGTCTGACAGAGTGACAGGTCAGTGTGATATCTGTGTCGACGTCTCATATGTTTCTGTTTTCTGGGAAGGAATATGATACGTACAGTATCTCTGCGGTGAGATAACACAATCAGGATCAAGATTTCTCAGTGACCCAGTGGAGGTAAAAAGTTTCACAAGACAATTATTAAGCTGAAAAGCCGTTGCACCTATACACTCCCTCCCAACTCCTTACGTTATCTCTTTTATTACAGTATTATTACTGTCAACACAAACAGTGTTGTCACAGCAATGGTGCTCTTCCTCAAATGTATCTTTAAGATACAGTAAAAAAAAAAACAACAACAAATGGATGTGTCTAACCTAGTTTTCCATGTTTAATGCTTAATACACATATTTTCTTAAGGCTGTTTTCATTGTGTCCCATTACTTACATTATAAAAGCTGATGCTTTTATTTTGAAGCAGTAACACTGGTAAGAGAAAAAAAATACAGAACCCAATTGACATAAATAAAAATGTTTGCCGCATCTCCACTTCTTCGCCACTGAACAAAAATGACTCCCAAATATCCCAGATACGAGCACTGCCGTCTTGTTTTGGTGACATCATTTGGAACAGCGTCTAATTGGGGTTGGAGCCGCTTTATCGAGGTCCCGCCCACACAGCCGCTGACTCAGTCACGAGCAGAGTTCAGCTGTCTATCATGATGTGGAACCCCTTTAATATCATCAAATAACTAATTAAAACCAGACTGACTGAAAAAATGAACATTTCAATAAACATCAGTGTGATAAGAATGACCTAAAATGATCTTTGGGGAAAGGCGGTGATCCAAATGTTTTGCCTTCACTTTTGGGGAGCTGTCATGTCTTCCATCTTTATGTATAACCCTGGTAATGCTTCAATTTACAGGTTCCCTAATTTCATGGTGAACAGGTGGTAATGACCAAGTAACATATTTGAAATTTCTTGGAAATTACCAACAAATGAATCCCAAGTTTCATGGCAATAATGTGATAATTCACAAGTACTGTTTTTGTGTAGTGGGTGGTTATTACCAAGTAACTAACTAGGAGACTTGGGTTACACCAGACAAGCAGTGTGGCATTTTATGTTTTTATTGTGGTAGGTTTTTTTTACATTTGAAAACTGTTCACCATTCATTTCCATTGTTTTGGAAACTCCGCAACACTGTTTTCCTGTGAAACTCCAGCAGTGTTTTGTGGACTAACAAAATAAACCCCACCTTCAATCAGCAGGAGGGTGAGTAGATAATGTCTGAACTTTCATTTCTGGGTGAACTGTCCCTTTAAGTGATGCTCCTGTGAAGGGTTAACCCAATGGTGTGCAACCTGCGGCTCCAGAGCCTCATGTGACTCCTTTGCAATTTTCTAGCAGCTCCCTGTGGCTTTGCCAAAAAAGTATATGGAAATAAATAATCATTTTAATTATTTTTGTGGGCATAAAATGATTTTACATTCTCTAACTGTAAAAATGTGCAGTATATATGCTGAATAATAAAAATGTTTTAATATTTTGTCAGCTAATATGTGTGACCCTCGTCTGTGGCTTGACTCCTTTTCCTCTAAAATTCACCAGTGGCCAGTCTTGAGTCTCCCTTGAAGAGCTATGGATGCCAAATCTGGAAAAAAAAAAGAAAAAAAAAGAAAATGCTCTAAGAAAAATAAAGAATTTAATAGTGGCGGCTCCAAACAGATTTTTTTTTTTGCTATTTTTTGGACCAAAAATGTCTCTTTTGAGTGTTGCTGATTTTTTTCTTGGATGTGATGGATGCTTGATGGATACTTTGGACATGTTTATTTCTGTACCACCTTTTTTTTGTTTGTCTGAGTAAACTGTTAAACTGAGTAAACTTTACGTGTGGTCTGGTGATCTCCAGCGCTCAGTCTTTACTCTCTGCTATAGGGCCAAAAACGTCCTGTCTTGTTTGCATTTCTTTAAACCAATCACAAACTCCTTGGGCAGAGCTAAGCCCGGGATGGAGCGACGATGCTGCTGCGAAATGGTATCGAGGGTGGAACTTTTTATAGTGGAACATTAGCATGTCAAGAGGGGAGCTCTGGATTTAAAATGAGTACATCACTGCAAAAGAAAAGCTAATAGCTGTTAGTTTGTTTATGTTCGTACTATTAGTACCACTACTAATTCACCGTTTTCAGCGTGTAGGTTGCAGCTCGGATGTTGTTCTTGTTTCCTGGGGACTTTGAAAACGTAGATAGCAGATGCTGCGATATCACAGCCAATGGCAGGAACTATACCTGCAGTGTGTATCCGGTGTGTCAGACTAGTGTTTTAGCTACCTTTTTAGCAACTGTTTCAATCATTAACTGAAAATCATGAGATGAATAAACACAAAAGGAAGGAAATTCTACTGGCATGCAACACTTTGTTGCAAAGTTTGTTTAACCTCTAAACAAAAGTTACATTTTCACTACTTACTACAAATATTTAGCCGAAATGTCAACTGCAGCCTCTCAGATTCGAGCCGGGTGCACAAGAGATCTCGCGATATTTTCACACGTGCATCCATTAAGAGATATACAAAGTCTAGCAATACATCGACTCCATGCTAACATGCTACCTGGGAGGCTACAGTTGACATTTCAGCTGAAAACATGGTGTAAATGGCATCTTTTGCGTTAAATTTTAATGTCGCGGCTTTTTTTTACATTTTATACGTGGTCACCATTCACTACAATTGTATTGGATTTGGCTGCAATGCTGTTTTCTGCTGAAACTCCAGGATTGTTTTGTGAACTGAAGATCTTCACCCATCCTCACATCAGCATAGGGTTGAGTACGTACTGATTGGATTATTATTATCATTTCATTATCATTATCATTTTATCATATTTTTTATGGTGTATATATTTTGTATTCTTTCCCTTTTTATGTCTCTGATCAATTTGCTGTGAGCTGGAATGAGCCTGAAACATGAAACCTGGCCCTATAACTAGAACTAGTCAACAAAGTGAAAACTTTGAATGGCCTTCCACCATGTTAGACATTGATATGGAATCCACAGGACACAGCCCACTTCCTCACTGCTGGAGGGGTCAAAGGTATATAGACAAGGTGTAGCAACAGGGTGGGGTTAGTGTGGCGAAAGAAGGAAAACCTCTCCTACCGTTATAAAAAAGGTGGGGTCATTTTTGTCTTATCAGACATATGATCCTACTTACATAGCAGTCATAAACAGAGCAAATAATTAGCTGTTGTTTCCTATGACGTGAGGAAACAACATAAAATAACAGTTGATAGTGAGCACAAGATCAATAAAATGTTTAAAAATAATCATTAGCTTTGGGCAGTAATTAAATACTATTGTGTATATATAGTTTATTGTAATGAAAATCTCAAATTAGTTTTATTATTTATTTCATTATAATCTGTTTTAGACAAAAAAAAAACCAAAAACCAAAAAGTGGTACTTTTACAAGTGTTGTACATAAGTACAGCACTTCAGGTATTTGTAATTAAATAAATAAAGTAGGAATGTTGATTGGCTTAAAATGGAAATAAAAGTACAGTTTATTTAACAAGGACAATGCACATTTATAAACATTGCTGTAAATGTGCCAGAGTTTGCCTCTTTTTGAACCATCTGGGAAGTCGTCCTTAGAAACTGTTTGGAAAAGGGCAGGCACTTTCAAAAAACACTTGGCAGGTGATTGGATGAACCATCTGTCTGTCACGTCTAACACGGGCTGACTTCGACCAATCAGATCAAACTCTTGCCGAAGCCGGTCAGGAGAAGAGAGAAAAAGTCTTTTCCATGGAGTGCTGTTCTTTGCTCTTCTTTCATGAAGAAATACTCTCCAGTTCTGATATAACTGATGCTATCACAGTATGCTGACCTCTGCTGCCATTGTTTGTTTCATAGACGCTTCTCGTTGTCAGCACACCTAAAACCACTCCCATAGCTCTCCAAGTTGGTTAGCACACTGAATATCTCCCATCTCCTCTGACATGCTGGTTTAAAAGAGAAGCAACTTCAGCCAAAGTCAGGCCGTCCGACCTTTCAACTCCACTCTGTCTCAGTGTGGACACCAGTGGACCAGGAGGCTGCTGAGGTCCTACTGGACTCAACCTGAACTTGAAATTTCATTCTCTGTAACATTTTGACAAAGTGCAATACAACCTTTTTAATTAGGGGTCCAAACAGCATCGCTCGCTGCATACCCAATTGTTTTTGTTCTTCTTAAAAATCCTGTTTTCTCAATTGTTTTTTTTTTTTTTTTTCTGCTTTTAAAAATGAAAAACTTCACAACTTTTTCTCATGGCCTATTTTCACAAAGTCATCACAGACCTTTGGGACAGTCATTACAAAAATGGGTCAGGGGTTATCTACAGACTTTGCTGATCTGAGGTTATTAAAGACATTAAAGTACATCAATCCACGTTGATTTTACGAGCCAGTCAATTTTTATCAAAAAAGCTAATTTAAAAAAAAAAAAATTGCAATAATAAGAATGTATTGAGACATCAACCTGAAATCACAACATGTGTTCAGGCACGTTGCCTAAGGTTTCGACGAGGACGTTTCTGTCCACGTTTGAAATCTGGGGCTGTTTTTCGTCATTTGAGCCTCCTAGTTCTAATGAACGTAATAGTAATATTTTAGACAATAATTATTTTAACTTTGTGGCAGCAGTAAAGGAAAGGCCTTTGTGTCGTCATTGTCTTTATTTCATGGTTCATGCACTGTAAAAAAAAAACAGAGCTGAGACAACTTAAAACTTCAAAGTGTAACAGAGTTAAAAAAAGGTTCATGATAAAAATAATTGGTTAAATCCTGTTAAATGGGACAACAGTGCCTTCTGCTGTTTTCATTGGTACCTGCAGTCTTTAGTTTAGCAAAGGATTATGGGTAATCCCCAAAGCAATGGATAAACTCCGTAGAGGTAACGTATCTATGAATGTCTGTGGACAAAATAATTTTAACCAACCTTTAAAAAGCACTGAAAACCTAAACTGACCGTATTTTGTTTGTTATTGGTTGTTTAAAAGGATATTCCACTTTACATGATAACCCACTCAGTATGTACTCACCCCTATGCTGATGTGAGGATGGGTGAAGATCTTCAGTTCACAAAACAATCCTGGAGTTTTAGGAGAAACAGGGTTGCAGCTAAATCCAGTATAATGGCAGTGAATGGAGACCACGGATAAAATGTTAAAAAAAGAACACAAAACAAACACAAAATGTCTCCATCCTGCTCGTGTGGTGTAATCCAAGTGTCCGTGAGCCGCAACATTAAAATTTAACTGCAAAAGACGCCATTTACGCCATGTTTTTAGCCGAAATGTCAACTGTAGCATGTAGCCAGTAGGATGTAAACATGGCGTCGATCTCACAATATTTTCACACGTGCGTCCATTAAGAGATACACGAAGTCTCGCGAGATCGAGTTAATTTCGCTACGTTTTTATTGAGTCGGCTGTGGGTTCTCGGGTGTTTTATTGGTGGTAAAAAAAAAATTATTCCTGTGCATCGCTGGCTAAAATGGTACATATCTCTTGTCTTTCCAGAGAGAGCACATGCAGTGTCCACAGTTGATAGTGATTTTGCTCTATGTCCATGTTTTGACTGCAGATAAAAAAATAAACCTGAACTGTGACAACCCAGGCCAGCTCCAAGACATTCATTCAAAAGAGGACCCACCATGCAGGGGTCACAAAAGCAACGCACCACAATAGTTTTTTGAGTTTTAAACCCAACTCAAACTCTAAAGTTTTGAAAAAAAAATTAAAAAGTTTTGCTGACCTATAATCTTTAGTTGAGATAATTTACTTTTCTTCTTGAACTTGAATTTTTGAGTTTTAGAAACTGAAAAAAAACACAAATTGGTCACACTGAGCTGTGAACCCGATAGTTAGTAAATGAACAGTTTTCATTGAAAATAGAGGAATTTTAACATTTACTTTCACTTCAGTTGATTTACTCAACAGTTGTTTTAAATACAATATTTTGAGTTTTTAAAATTCAAAGCTTTAAGTCTGTTGAGATAATTCACTTTTCTTCTTTAGACAAAGGATCATTTTATTGCTTTATAAAGATCCTTTTATTGGTTTATAAAGCTCTTGATGGTCTTTGTCCTACCTATTTATCACATTTGTTTTTATCATATGAACTCTCTAGAGCCCTCATGTCTTCTGGTTGTGGCCTTTTAATTATCCTCAAAGTTAGTTCAAAAACCCGACACGATGACAGATCCTTTTATTACTGTGATCCTGACGTGAGGGCCACAGATTGTGTTGATATTTTTAAAAGCAAACTGAAGACCTACCTTTTCAGCCTGCCCTTTAATTAAAATTTATTGTTTTTACTATTCGAGTGTCTTTATCTATTTATTTATTTTTATCAATCTGTGTTCCTAGCTGGCACATCCCTTTATTTTATCCACCGATCATTATTAACTTATTGTTTGATTTTAAATTATTTTCTATTCCATAGTTTTTATCCTGCCTCTAGAGTTTCCTCATCACTTTGTGTTGCATTCTGTTTGTATGAAAAGAGCTATTTAAATCAAGTCTGACTGATTAAGTCTGATAAAACTTTTTCAGAACTTAAGAAAAAATATTACAGTCTGTTGCCTTGAAATTTTCTCAACTTTTTCGTTTTTACAGTGGTTATTTAATAATTTCCAATTACTTTACTGGAAAGAATTTAATTGGTATGACATTTGGTACATGGAGAATGCAGTGTTCAGATAGTACAGTTCCAGCTGCACAGTTCTAAGGTCAGTGTTATGTAACGGCTCTGAACGCACACCAAGTTTGCTGAACACGCGAAACTCAGCAGTCCACAATTCAACATACATGGAGCGTTAAATGAATTCATGGTGAAGAAAATTTGACTTGACCACATTACATACGTTTTTCCAGAAAGCTTCTTGGAAATGACTAGTAAATTATCAACCCGTAAAATAAAGCATCACCTGCTCATCGCTCTCTTCAGCATACCTAATCAGTGTGTCATAAAGATTTATGGCCCACAAAGGATTTGTTTGTCCAGTTTCCAAACACCTTTGGGATGAAGTGGAACACTGAACTGGTGTCATGTTCCGGCCCACGTTTGTAACGGAATGTTGGACTTGTTAGAATTCTTTTTACACTGAGCTATGAATGCTTCCACTATTGCTTTTAATAATTTTAATACTAAGTATTTAAGCACATTTATAAAGAATGCTAATAAAATTCTACCACATTAAAACAGATCAGATCAGAAGGACAGGGCGGTGTAATATCTGTGAAGATGTCCCGTATGTTTCTGTTTCCAGTTAAGGTCAATTACGCCTGAGATTGCACTATTAGGATGTTTCAGTGGCCAAAAGTTGCACAAGACAAACGTCATAAAGCTCTGCACATCATCTCGGAACATCTTTATTATTGTTATAAAAGGCGTGTCATGGCAATGATGCTCAAGTGTTCCTTCCTCCTGCCAAGAACTTTTGCCTCATTACTGTCGTCTGATTACGGAGGCTTGCGACGTGCACCAGAGGAGGTGTCGGTGTGACATAACCACCCCATCCTCACATTTTAAGATTCTGTATGGAAACTTTGGAAAGAAAATCAAAAGTGCTTCCCTCCTCCACAGCATAGGGAGCTTTCCATGCACAGACACAGTGGCACAAATCCGTCCCTCAGAACACACAGGGAATGTGCATATAAGTTAATGCAACAGTTGCAATAAAACAAAATGCTGCAGGTAATGCAGGATAATTGCTGCCACTTGGTCGGTGACCTTGGCTGATGGACTGACGGATTGTCTGAGTCCACTGAGCGAAGTAGGTCAGAAACTATAAACCCATCATGTCTGGTTTATAATCATATTCAGTTATTCTTTTATATTTCTTACTTTGGACGGAAAGGGCTTAATGTTACTGAAGGCTGGTAAAAATGAACTAAAAGAATATTAGGTGTAGAACTAAAATATTTGCTTTTTGTAATTAGGCCTATGTAATAATGATATTCTATTGTATGAAGAAGGATCAGTTATTTCCCTCTTCAGATACCTCAGTGTTTTTTGATTTATTTAGGATGTTACAGGCCGACTGACACAAGTTGTCAGGACAGAATGTGTGTGTGTGTTTTTATCAGGATGTATTCGTGTCTGAAAAAACAGAAATAACCTCTGAACATCCAGATCAGATTACATCTCCACAGAGAGACAAATATCATGAAAAAAAAAAACAAAAAAAAAACAACCAAATAAATTCATTTTACAGTTACTGGACCCCGTTTATCAATAAGACACAAACTAGCATACATACACACGCTGACACATCCTCATCCACACCTCTCCCTACCCAATATTTCTTCTTCTTCTTCTTCTTCTTCTCATCATTATTATCATTATTACTTCTATCATTAGAATATTTATATGTACCATGTCAAGTTTTGGAAATTATTATTTATTATTAATTCATTAATTTATTTATGTTTACAGTTATGTTTTGATTGTTTGTTTTTGGTTTTTGTTTGTCCTTGAGCATTTGTGTCTGTGTCAATCATTGTTTTATCTGTAAAATCACTTTTGTATTGTTTTTGCACCAATAACCTGGAGGGCAAAACAACGGGCCAACATGGCGGCTCACACCGGACTCTCCGTAGAGACGCAGCACAAACTGGTAAAATTTCCTTCTGTTTCAAGCCACAAATATTTGGATCACTTCTCAACTAAAGAAAAATAAAGATATGATGGTGGGTGAGTTTGGGTGGGACCCTCTGTGGCCAGCTGACTATTGCAGGGGAGTGTCTGATGACTGGTAGAGGGTACATGTTGGCCGGGGTCTTACTCCTGACCTGGTTTCCCAGCACCTCTTACCCTCTGGAGGTATTTGGCTGTGGCTGACCTCCTTGCTCCCATCGGCCTGTTGGATACCCAGGTACTTGGAGCTGTCCTGTATGTCCGTTATCCTGCCTTACAGTAACTCCACCCCTGCTGTCCTGACCACCTTCCCCACACACTGCTGCCACACTTATCCAGTCTGAATGGCATGCAGACGTCCACTCCGTCACATTTTTATCTATCAATAAAGTTTTACTTCCCCTACTTTATGACTCTTGGGCTATTGTACCAAGTGAATTACCCCATGCAGCGTCAATAAAGTTGATCTTATCTTATTCTTGTATCTTATTCTTGGCAGAGGCCAGGATGTCTGCAGGTGGTTTTGCAAGATACACTGCAAGACCATCTGCAGGAATCCTGGCCTCTGCGAGGGACTGGCAGCTGTTGGTGGAGACTGAGCAGCAACTAAGTTCCCCAACCAAACTGTGACTACCACCTTGAGACCAGATATCGTTCTCCTGTCTGAGTCCACCAAACAAGTGGTTTTGTTGGAGCTGACAGTACCTTGGGAAGACTGCTTGGAAGAGGCCTTTGAGAGGAAGCTCACTAAGTGCAAGGGACCGGTCAGCGGGTGTCAACAGGATGGAGAGCAAGGTGTCTCCCAGTTGAGGTTGGATGTCCAGAGCCTTCAGTTTGTTGGGCATCAAAGGAGGGAGGAAGAGAAGAGCCATCCGCAATACTGGCAGAGAAAGCCTCAAGATGGCTGTTGCTCAAGAGAGGAGCACAATGGGGAATGAAGTAGCTCACTATCCATCTGAACACAAGCCGAAGTTCAATCACTCTCAGCTGGGTCGCCTGGAGGAGTGGTATGATGTTGAAAGACCCGAAACATACAATAATTCCAGGAACATCACTGAACATGCGTTCAGAAACGTCAGCAGATGTACTTGCACATCAGGTCTCCACTGCCCTCTGCTGGACAACACTGAACTGCAGTACACCGCATCACTTTGATTTCTGTGCTGTGATCTGATTTTAAGAGTGGCATGGGAAGTTCCTGTCACAATGAAAAACACTTCATCCAGCTGTTAAAGACAAGAAGTTAAAACAGTAAATGCATTCTGTTACTGTTCTTATAATTGTTCGTCCTCACTCAGAATGTCTTTTTTAAATATAAATCAGGAGCTCTCTGATCTGATCTGACCTGACCAGACATCCAATGCCAGCTTTCAACATAAAGCACTTTTCAATACTTGGCAGTGGTTATACAGTCAGTCACAAAAAAAGTATTCAGCTTTGATATCCTCAGAACTGGCCTGTCTTCCTCCTCTGGAAGCACGTTTGAAGCCCCTGAGTGTCTTTTTGCTGCCATCTGGTGGCACCAACACACAGCACAGAATCAGATCACAATTACATTTAGAACTGAGGATCGTTAGTAGAATTACAATTTTTAAATAAAGAATATCCTACCATGCACAGTGCACATACAGCTGAAAAAAATGCTTCACTGGGTGGAAATTTACACATTTTTTTCTTTAAATTGATCAATAAATTGCACACAACAGCTGGACAGATTAATAAACCAACAATGAACATAAAATACGTAGAGCTGCAACGATTAATTCTATTATTAACTGACTATTAAATTATTCTGCATCTATTTTGGTATTTAATTACTCATTTTCAGTCATTTTTTAAATTAAAAAAGTTAAAATTCTCTGATATCAGCTTCTTAAATGTGAATGTTTTCTGGTTTCTTTACTCCTCTCTGACAGTAAACTGAATATTTTTGAGTTGTGGACAAAACAAGACATTTGAGGACGTCATTTTTCACCTTTTTCTGACATTTTATGGACCAAACAACTCATCAATTGAGTAAGTAATCAAACAATTAATTATTGGTGAAAGTAATCATTAGTTACAGCTCTAAAAAACACTATATTAGGCCTAAAAAATCATATTTTATAATGAGGTAATCCAAAAGTAACAGAAAGTAAGCAAGTTACATTACTTTAGTATGTTGATACTTGGATTATGTTACTGACTACATGTTTTAACAGGTAATCAGTGACCTAAGGCTGGAGTTTCACCACTGGTTAGCTCAGATGATAGATGCCACATTTGTGGTGATGTGTTCACTTCTAAATAAAAGCATGAAACTGTAAACTTGTAGTTTGGGGCCCTGAACATTTACAGAAATTGAGCCATCACAAACACCTCACTGCGGCCCACTTTATTTGAAGAGGCGTGCACAAGGATATCATTATATTATACTGTCACAACCATGTCATGACGCCTGCCATGAAAATGAAAGTCTTTATGAATGTTTATGACTGCTCTCATTATGGTTTGTATGTTTAAGATAAGAAGCATGTACTGTTATAATGCTGGTGCTGTGATGGGGTGCCAGGGTTGTTATATGTTGCTGCCTACAGGAGGCACTAGAGTGCTTTGTAAGTGTTGTGTGCACTAGGAGCTGCTCAAGGACAGACACTCTTTTACCTGCTCCTAATAAAGAAGACATCATGTTGCGTTAAGTCCTTCTCTCTGTTGTTCTTCGCCTGAGACATATTTTTCCCACAACAGTCTGAGACACAACACTCATTAAGTATCATTTGGTCTGTTGCACCATTCTTTAGACAATTTCTTTGATAAGGATGCCAAATCTCTGTTAAAAATTCTTTTATTTTTGACTAAAAAGTGCATCCTGCTGCGATGGTCCCTGCAGTTGACATGTGGATATCAGATATCAGCTGTGCTTCCTTTGGAAAAATCCAACTTGTTCTGGCAACTTTGGGAACTTTTTCCTTCAGAAACTCTTTTTTTTTCCTAAATTTATTTATTTATTTCATTTTGTCTGTGTGTTGTTTATGTTGGGTTTATTTGTCTGTTTTATGTATGTATGTTTTATTTTAAAAATCCAATAAAAAGAAAAGTATCATTTGGTCTGTCATTTTTAAAACAAAGTTGACATTGTTTGAGATGTCACTGTCATGACAACATGACATTATAAAACTTAAGGGATAATTCACCAAAAAACACTGCTGGAGTTTCACAGGAAAACAGTGTTACAGAATCTCCCAAACAATGGAAGTGAATGGTGACAAGCTTTCAAATGTAAAAAAAACAACAGAATAAAAACATAAAATGCCTCCATACTGCTCGTCTGGTGTCACGGGACAGTGATGTCTTTTTTGTCGTCTCTCAAAAACATGAAACACAAGAGCACACGTGTGGTGAATGGATTAAACTCTGTCTTCATCTGCTCTAACATAAGCTAGTAGCAGTAACTTTACCTCCAGATAAACTTGTTAGTTACCACTGCATCTGCATTTGTTCTGTGGGGGTTTGAGGAGGAAAGGATGTGAGCTGATGCAGAATCAAATTGAGTCGATGACAATCCATCTCTCTCTGGCTCGCTGTCTCAGGTCTAAGACGAGTTAGCTTAGCTCTCATCCTGGCTCTCTTCCACGATCGCGGTCCAGCTGGTCTGGCTGAGTCACCTGACTCAAGATCTGCTGCACTAATCAAGTCCCTGTGATTCCTTTTTACCATGTTAATGAGAGTATTTCTGTCATCTATCATGTAGATATACCTGCTGTATTTCACCATCCGACCAATGTTTGCTGAGATGTAAGCCAGCTTTAGCCTCAGTCTTTTAGCATGAATGTTAGATCATGTATGCAGCTATTAGCTAACTTTATGTAAACACTTTCACAGGGTTCTTGTTTTAAAAGGTGTCAGACATTAAACAGTAAAACATCAGCTACAGACTTCAACTTAAAGAGTTAGCATTAGCTTACATCAGCCAGCTACACTTGAAATCTGCTTGAGTCATAATTTTATCTTAAATCCACCATCGTCAGCTAGAAATGAGAATCTGCTTTTGTTTACGTCTCTAAGGATTCAAAGACCTCATGTTCCAATAATTACTCCCAATTTCAATGTTAAATCTGCTTCCATTATCACTGTGAAGTGCATAAATGCAGTGCGAGAATGGAAAGCTTGGCAGGCTTAGCAACAGTAACTAAGGAGGGCGGGGCTTAGCGAAGGGTCAACTGTTAATTGCAACTCTACATTATTAACAATAATTGGGGAAGCAACTGTTAACAATGGATTCAAAAGTTCAATTTTAGTAAAATAAAGGTCAGCATGAGAGCATCAGCAAACACTTTGTCGTTTGTTTATTTCCCTACATAAATCATATTCATTCAACTTTTTTCACTCTTTATTTCTTCCTTGGTCATCTGCGCCCCCAGCAGGGGGTCCCGCCCCCCAGTTTGGGAACCACTGGATTAGAGGAAGCCCTTATCCAAATGATTAATCAAGAAAATAATCTGCAGATTGCAGGTTGCAGCTCTATACAAAACTGTTTCCTTTCATTTAACAAAATAAGTCAAATGTCTCAAAGCATCAGTGTTTAATGTTGTCTTAACAAAAGCAGCTGAACAAGAACTTACCTAAATAAAAGACTCTGAACTATATATACAAAATAAAAACACAATGATGAATGTAACTTCAGACAACTGACGAACAAATCATTTGTGTCTCAGCTCTAGAAAGAGTATATAAATTATGTTTTATAAGACTGTGGAAAGTGGACATAAATAATTGTGAGGTCAGACCTATCTGCGCATCAACAGATTCAGTGGCACCATGAAAGGGTTGAGGGGCGGGCAGTGTCCCATCACGTCCGTGTCCTCTGATTTACTGGATGTGTTACTGCTGCTTGTTGATTGGCCCTCAGCTTCATCTGACTGCACTCTCTTCCCTCCACTGTCTGTGACCTCAGTGCTGTCAGCAGTCCCAGCAGCGTCCAGCTGACTGTCTCGGCTGCTCGCTGCCTCTGTCTGGGCATCCAGTTCATCTTTCAGCTGTTTAAACATTTCTTTCGCCATCTTGGAGTCAGCGGGGGATGAGAGACACTGGTACACCTGAAGACATGAAGAGAAGGTGTCATGTTCATGAAAAAAAAAAATGACCAACAGTTTTTTGGACCAATAATTTTGAAAGCTCAGTTTGTACCAGACCAGTGCTGGTACATATGGCTTCCAGGAAAGGCTGGACTCCTGGGGCTTATCAGACTGGTTCCTCATTGCTGAATTTAATTATCTGTATTATATATGTTCAGTGTGAGTGTGTGTAGCATAAATACACTACACCACAATATAACACTCATTATTTAAACAGAAAAATAAGAACAAAACCTGTCTCCTAATAAAGTGCCAACATAAAGTAGCTTTATGGACCATCCAGTCCCAACAGAATTTATTTTTCTGTCTAATGTGAGACCTTAAAACACATTCACTTACATCTAAAGTTCCAAGAGACACATCTTTACATAGTTCTCTGCTTGTGGAGGCAGTAAATCAGAAATATCTGTTCTCAGTTGACTGGAGCCAGTGAGGACCTGACCAGTGAGCAGCCAGTCGTACCTGGATGAGATGTTTGTGCAGTTTCTGGCAGTCCAGCAGGGGGAGCTCCTCTGGGAGAGACATCAACAGATCCAACACTATAGCGCTCTCTGGAGGAAACAAGAGAGTATTAGAGAATAGATAGTCTAATGCAGTGGGAGGGAAACATCTCATGAAGTTCAAGCTGCTTCTTAGAACAACATAAACAACCAGAGACACATGGACAGAAACAAACACATGAACCCTCTAGACCCCAGCAGAATTTTAGAATGGTGCTGAGAATCCTCACTTAAATGAGAATTTTCTTATTCAACCTAAACAAACAGCTCTGTCTCAGAAAGAAAGAAAATAACTCAGTTTCCTCTTGAATTTGATACCAAATATGTGGAATTTGTAGCTTTTTAGACCAGTTTGATTCAACATATTTCAGTTTTATAACAAATGTGCTCCACAACACCATTTCCTCCATTTCCTTTGTTGGTCAACACAGAGTCTGACAACAACAGATCATCCCTAGATTACGCTAGACTTTCAAAATAAGAGAGCAATGTCCCACACTTTGCCCCACACAACTCTGTTCAAAGAACAAACATCAGTAATGTGGCAAAAAAAAAACAAAAAAAACACTGAATTTCTATGTGGAAAAGTCGTGACCTGTTCAATCGCCCCTACCAACTCTTCGTTGCACTTTACCCGGAAGAAAAAGCCTCGGTCTCAGGCAGTGAGAGCCGAGTAGGTCTCACCGTTTCCTGATGGTGATTATGTGATGTATTTCGAACAAAAAACTCACAATGGCTGTGGGTTTTTGGCAGCTTATATGAAAAAAAAATTAGTGAATTTATATGTGAAAAAGTCGTGACCCGGTCAGTCACTTCATCCCAGACAAGAGGTTCTAACTCAGACGGTGAGAGCCGGGGATGTCACAAATCACAGATCTCAGCCTTGTGATGAACATCTGGTTCTTGTTATTGATGACAACTTAAAGTATCTACACCACAAACGTCAGGACTTTTTTTGCCGGATTTTAAAACACTGGGGATGATTTTAAAATGATGGACATTCCCAGGCACTATAGTGAAACATAGAACAGGTTCTCTTGAGCACTTTGGAGTCTAGAGGGTTCAGGACCACAGGTGATCAAACAGTTGCAGCTCTAATGTTGACAATAAAATACTCACCCATGGGAGTGAGACGGCACTCGTCATTCGGCTTGTGGATGGCACTCAGGTAGCAATAGATCTTCTCAAAGTCCACTACATACTTGACGCCCAACATCCTGGGAGGGTTTTTTGTAACGGATTTGCTGGTGCAACCAAAGCTGGCGTGACTTGTGGGGGCAGTGGGTATGGAGAGTGTGGGTGTGGAACGGCTGGAGGTGGCTGAACTGGAGGAGGCAGCAGAGGATGGTGCAGTTCTGGGGACTGGAGTTAGACTGATGGAGAGGGGCGTGTGAGGACTTGATGAAGTGGACTGTGTAGTAGTAGAGGTGGTGGTGATGGTGGGAGGGTGTTGCTCTGAGGGCTGCTGGGTATTCTGGATTAAAGAGACAGTCTTTACCCCTGCTACAGGGCTAGAACTGGGCGGGGCTTGTCCCGTAACTGGGGACACAGTCTGTGGGGACATTAAAGGCACAGTGACGATTTTTGCTGCGACTGGCTGGCAGGAGGAGGCAGGAGACTGAGAGGTGGAGGTGGCAGCAGGTGAAGTTACAGCTGTGGTAGAAAGCTGCTGCTGGGGTGGACGGATTTTTATGTTTGACACATTAACCGCGGGGCCCTTGCTTGGTACTGGAGTCTTGAATACCTGGTGAGAATGGGCTGTGTTGGTGCCAGAACCCGCACCTAAAGAAAAAAATATATATATTGTTAAAGCGTTTTTTTGCTCTTTCTATCACAGTAACACGGAGGAAAGCAGCAATACAAAAAGTGACTGGTCACAGTCCTTGTTGGAAAGTCCATAAAGCAACCACACAGACTCAAAACTGCTTAGAGACTCAAAATGACAGCAAATGAAACACAAAACAACAACAAAGAGACATTGCATGACTACAAAGACACTCTAGCTGACTACAAAGAGACATAAACAACGACAAAAGAAACAAAACAAAGAGCCATTACATGACTAGAAAGACACTCAAAGTGACTACAAAGAGACATAAACAATAACAAAAGGAACAAAACAACAACAAAGAGACAGTGCACAACTACAAAGAAATACAAAGAAAAAACAAAACACAAAACTAGAAAGAGACAAAATGACTGTTGAGTCAGTCTCTGGGTCAGAGCCTCGGTTTGCAGTGACTCGTCATGTTTCTTGTTGGAAAGTCGACTAAATGACCACAAAGAGACTAAAACTACTTAAAGACTCAGAGCACCTACAAAAAGACAAACAACCACAAAAGAGACAACAAAGGGACAGTGCATGACTACAAAGAGACATAAACAATGACAAAAGAAAAGTAAAACATCAATGAAAAGACATAACGTGACATAACATAAGACACTCAAGTCAGCTAAAAAGAGATGTAAACAATGAAACAAAACAACAACAAAAAACAGGACACAAAGAAATGCAGAAAAAACAAAAAGACACAAAACAACTAGAAAGAGACAAAATGAAAAAGACATTCAAACTGACTGAAAAGACGACAAAAAACAAAAGAAACAAAAACAACAAAGAGACAGTCCATTACTACACTCTTAGAAGTAAGGGTTCCACAAGGGTTCTTCCGAAAGAGCTGAGGTTCTACCCAGAACCATTTGCTTCTGAAGAACCCTTTTTTGAAGAAATCAAAAAATCAAGGGTTCTTTATAAGACTAAGGGTTCCATTAAGAAGCCTTTTCACCTAAAGAACACTTTTTTCAAGGATTTTTTTTCTTTTTTGTCAAGGGTTCACTGTACCATAACATAAAAGGGTTCTTGGTAGAACCTCCAAGGTGGGTTCTAAATAAAACCCTTGGTATATAAAAGGGTTCTCGATAGAACCACACAGGTGGATTCTTGATAAACCCTTGGAATATTAAAAGCTTCACAGTAAGTGGATTCTGGATAAAACACTTGGAATCTAAAAAGTTGTTGATAGAATCTCCTGGGTGGGCTCTTGTTAGCACCCTTAAGGCTAAAACACACCGCCAGCGCAGCGGCGCGGCATGTCATGTGACGCGCGTCACATGTTCTAATGAACACACATGGGAAGCGCAGCGCATCACCCTCGTCCAGGACACTAGGCTAGGGATATTTCTTGACCTCAGCATCTCCGACCCTCCACCTCTCCCCTTCAATAAGCCTGTGTTGTCAGACTGAACTCCTGTCTGTGCAGGACAGCAGAGACACAGTGGTCTGTAGACGTTTCTGTGTGTTCAGCTCTCAGCAAGTTGTAGTTTCTAAATTGATTTCTGTGGTTTGTAGTTTAGTTTCTCTCCTGTATCGCTGTGTGTACTTTCAGGTTTCTGCTTTATTTTACCGTTTCTTCACGGTCGCTTTCAACTGATAGGATTCCTGTTAAGTTACTGCTGATGAAAACAGCACTTCCTGAGTTTGCTGCTTCATAATAAAAGCATTTAATTTAAAAAATAATGACGGGCTTTTATGCTGAAGAATTTATAGGAAGTGAAACGTCCAGCGTCAGCCACTTAACTAATAACAAGCACAATTCAGACAGTTAACAGACACACACCTCGGCAGCACTGAGATGTGAATCCCTGCCATGCAGGCCTGACTAGCCGAGTTAAACCAAGTCAAGACAAATAGCACAAGTGTCTGTAAAGAGGCTCTAGTCCTGCCATCGTTCTACACATGAGAGACAGAGACAAGCAGAGGAAGCTGATCTGCCATGTGAGCAGTGGCAGAGATGAGCTGCAGGGGAGACAGACTGCAGGCAGAGAGGAGCTGGGGCACAGGAGGAACAGTTGAAACTACAGTGAAAAGCAAGAAACACACAAGTAAATAACAACTGTAGTTGAGCCAACATTCTATTGAAGCACTGAACTGCTGTTTCTCGAGGTGAACCCGCATTTTTTTCAGGCGCGGCGACGCTGGGAATAGGACAGTGGTGTAAAGCCCTGCGGGGCGGCGCGCCGGCGTGCGCCTGCCGCCGCCAGTGTGGGGCTTCTCCATAGAAAATAATGGGGACGGCTGTTTTGACCGCGGCATCGCGCAAGATTCTCCTATGGAAAGCCAAAAAAGGAGTTCTTTTCTAAAGGGGAAAAGCCAAAAAACTCAAGAGATATATGAAGATACAACCTAAGTACTTACTACAAAGGATAACAAAGAACAACTCAAAACGGAACTACAAGGAGATCTAAACACCTCAAAACAAACATAAAACAACAACAAAGAGACAGTACATGACTACAAAGAGATCTAAACAACCCCAAAACAAACTTAAAACAACAACAAAGAGACAGTACATGACTACAAAGAGATCTAAACAACCCCAAAACAAACATAAAACAACAACAAAGAGACAGTACATGACTACAAAGAGATCTAAACAACCCCAAAACAAACATAAAACAACAACAAAGAGACAGTACATGACTACAAAGAGATCTAAACAACCCCAAAACAAACTTAAAACAACAACAAAGAGACAGTACATGACTACAAAGAGATCTAAACAACCCCAAAACAAACTTAAAACAACAACAAAGAGACAGTACATGACTACAAAGACTCTCAAAATGACCACAAGAAAACACAAAACAAGAATGACTATAAAGTCATACTGTCTGCATGTCTTGCTCCTATGTAAGAGAAATGAGATGCCTTTTACATATCTGTGTTGTATACTGGGGGGATGCTAATACCAACACACAGGTCGATTTGGGCACCAACCAGGGATATTCCTGGTAACTAATTTCCCTGACAACTAAATGCAAATTTTAATTTAGACTAGTCAACTAGTCTAACAATAAGAAAACACTCAAACACAATTCATTAATTGATAGTATTAAACACTGTCCAAAAAATACTGTGTATTAAAAGCCACTGAAGCTGTTAATCTCAGTCTAAAATCGCCACAGCATATTTTAAATGCCGCTGAAACGTGTGGCACTTTGCACTGTGCAATACGAACATTGCAAATTAACCTACAAAACGTGACAAGAGCTCACTAAATTCTTCAACTTTTCAGACCGAAAAAGATCACAGTGAGCTCATTCAAGATGAACTCTGCCTCGCCTGGAAGGTAGATGAGATCAGGCAGCTGCAGCAGGAGGTGGGAACAAAAAGCTGCAGTCAAGTCAGACAGTTTGTAGCAGACTTAGAGAATCTACAGGAAGAGACACTAACATCCTGTTAGATCACCTGTAGACTACCTGTAGTCTGCAGACGAATCAATCAGGTGACAGGCAGCAGCAACCTGCTTTGCTTGCAGGTTAATGTCAGTGTCTGTGCTAATGTGGTCACACGTTGCTCCAGTCGAGTGGTTATATACTAGTTCATTCTGACACAGCCCACATTTGACCTTATTTTCATTTTCTTGATTAAAACACTGTCAAACTGTGCTGGTTTTATGAGCTGTCACCTGTTGATAACAACATCCGGGATTGGATGGGCCATCTGGGCATTCTCACTGGGCAAGAGGGGCTGGCAGGTGGCTGCATAACAGCTTGGAGGCGACAGGACATGAATACATACATACATACATGAATAAAATACTGACAAACACTTCAACTGACAAGTACTTCTAGTGCCGACTAGCGAGGGTGGCAACATTTAATTGTGTAGTTGACTAATCATGCACATCCCAAGAACCAACATGATGACGGACGACATTTAAGGAGAACATGACTCAGTAAATGCTCATCAGATGTGCTGTTTTAATGTAAGTCGTTGGCTGACATTAAATGCATTAAATTGCCAAGGGGCGCAGTGAATATTTCATTCCCAACAGCCCATTATAACATGAATCGTGTCTGAATGGACACAATGAATTTAAGTACATTTGATAACTCAGAGGTCTACCTTGGTCTGGGAAACGAGCCACTGGCCTCCAGGGCACAGTGCGACCAGCAGGCTTTTCTCCTGGGGGTAGTCTGTGGATCTCTGGAGGATCACAGTTCCTCAGTGTGCGAGGCTCCGTGGACGAGACGATCAGCATCTGAGAAAGACAGCGAGAGGAGGGAGGCGAAAGATTCAAGGTGGAGCCGATGATTCCTGAACTGAGCAGGTAAACTAGATACAGCCTAAAGTGAAATTTACAGGCAGGAAAATCACTTGGTGCAGAATTTAGCAGGGCAAAGATGCATCCTACTGCTGACTTGAACAAAGGAAACAAAATAATAAGAACACTAAACCAGTCCAACTTATAAACATCACAGTACCTGAGAGAAAGCAGTGGTAATGGTTTCTTCAAGGGTTCCAGCCAAAGAGGAGGCCATGTCTGTCCACACCTGGATCGGCTTTCTGGCCGCCCTCTTCTCATATCTTTTTTTCTTATACTTGAAGCTCACATGTGAGATCACTTTGTTCTTCAGAGATTCCACCACAGACTGGATCTAATGGAAAGAACGGATATGGATATCTGCTGATACATGTACTATACAGATACCAGCATTCTTTTTTCTTGATGATTCATTATCATCATTATTTTTTTTTATCATCATCATCATTATTATTATTATTATTATTATTATTACAATTATTATTACAATTATTATTACTATTGGTCTTATGAGATTACATAAGACAGAAACTGAACGTTAGTTTAGTGGTGAAAAGTTCTGTGAAAGTTGGTTTTCTTCATCTGGAAAGCTTGTGTGGATTGTGTAATGTAACTTGCGTAAAGGCTTCTTTTGACCATTGTTGGGTGGTCTGACATTGTGGCTTGTGACATCAGGTGCATTCGAGATGAGTCAGGCCTGCAAAGAATCCATCACCAGCGATCGCCCCACAGTGCATGCTGACCTGCTCTAACGTCATGCACATGTGGGCAAAGATAAACTCACAAGAATGAGGCGGCCGCGGATTTTAGAGCCAGGCGGTGCAATCACTTTGCACCAACTGTAAACGCCTGGCTGTCACCTGATTGATGAGCTGACTCTGATTGGCTCTTAATTTTGACTGTGTAACTGTAACATTCAATGCTAGAAGTGCTTTACAAGGCAGATAAAAGAACAGGGGAACATGTGACAGTAGGGGGATCTCTTCTATCTATCAGTGATTAAGAACCCACTTTGTTAACTTCAGCTACAAATGGGATCTGCAGACTACAGGTAGTCTACAGGTGATCTAACAGGATGTTGGTGTCTCTTCCTGTAGATTCTCTGAAGGCTGCTAGAAACTGTCTGACTTGACAGCAGCTTTTTGTCTCCACTTCCTGCTCCTGCCGCCCGATCTTGTCTACTTTCCAGTTGAGGTGCAGTTCATCATGAACAAACCTATTCACATGTAGAGCCTATGAGCTGCAAGATGGCCCTCATTTACATAATTTCCCATGAAGCAATGCTGAGTTTGCTATTTTATGTTCAAAAATGTAAATATTAATTTTAGTTAGTGTTTGCAAGAATTTGTCATGTGTTTGTTCAGAACACGGTGGCTTATGGTGGGTTATGTTTAGTTGTGATTTTTGTGCTCGTTTATTGTTACGCCTTCAGTGAGGTGGTTAGTACATTTCTTCAGTCCAGCTGTATAGTAACACAGAGCTTTGAAACACGTCCCACTCGTTCCACAGTAGGGCTGCAACTAACCATTATTTTATCTGATGGTTATTTTCTCCATTATTCGATTATTAATCAATTATTTGTTTGGTCCATAAAATGTCAGAAAATGGTGAAAAATGCTGATCACTTTTTTCCAGAGGCCAAGCTGATGTCCTCAGATGTCTTGTTATGTCCAAAACACAAAAATATTAAGTTTATTCTCATAAGAAGACTAAAGAAACCAGGAAATATTCACATTTGAAAATTGGGACATTTTTTATTTTTAAAAAAATAACTGAAAATGACTAATCAATTATCAGAATAGTTGGCAATTTAATTAAACGGACAGTTCACCCAAAAATTAAAATTCAGTCATTATCTACTCACCCTCATGCCGATCGAGGGGCGGATTTAGTTTTGTAGTCCACAAAACACTGCTGGTATTTCACAGGAAAACAGTGTAGCAGAGCCTCCCAAACAATGGAAGTGAATGGTGACTAGTTTTCAAATGTAAAAGAACAACAGAATAAAAACATAAAATGCCTCCGTACTGCTCCTCTGGTGTAATCCAAGTCTCCTAAAGCCCCAACATGCCAAGTTGACTGAAAAATGTAATTTGCACCATGTTTTTAACCTGAATCTTCACTGTAGATCTTTAGCTTGGAGCCATGTTCACATGCACATACACACTGTCTGAACTGGGTGTGTGTGTGTGACGGTGTGCAAACAGCATGTCAGGGCTTTAGGAGACTTGGACTATGCCAGACGAGCAGTATGGAGGCATTTGGGTTTTTTTTTCCCCAGTTGTTTTTTAAGTTTGAAAACTGGTCACCATTCACTTCCACTGTTTGGGAAATTCTCCAGCACGGTTTTCCTGTGAAACTCCAGCAGTGTTTTGCAGACTAACAAAATAAACGTGATCCTCAATCACCATGACGGTGAGTAGAAAATGACTGAATTTTACTTTTGGGTGAACTATCCCTTTAATAATTGATTAATGGAGCTACTCAACGTAGCTTTTGTATCACGTACAACAGTTTGCTAAATGTTGGATAATAGGTGAACACATGTGGGTTTTTGACAGAAGACCTTGTTAAGATGACACTTTTGGGAACTGATGAAGGCCATTTTTTCCTGTATTTTCATATGTTGCGAGTTAAGCCATTACAATAGGGAACAATAATCAATAAACTGACTTGCATCTTTAATATGGTGGAAGTGCTCCGCTGAGAAAAGCAGAGCCTCCAGGAACAGGTACCTCTGAGATGGAGCGAGTTCGGACGCTCTTTTCCAGGACAGCGTAGTCGATGTCTTCGTTCCCGCTCGTCTTGCCGAGTCTCTTCAGGGCGTTCAAGAGCTTCGTTTGTTCCGTCCGGTCCCACCTCTTGCTCTGCGGTGCCGCTGTCGGTTCAGATGTGATCTGCGGTGCTCTTCGTGTCCGAGGTGGTGGCTTCATCTCCGAGCTGACAGAACCACAACCGAACAACAACAGAACCACACGGACACGCTCACCAGACGGACTCACTACAGCTCACACAGGGTGTGTGTGTTACTCACTGGATACGAACAGATAAAAACTTCACGACTACGTGAAGCCTGCGTTCCACTGTGACGACAACAAAACGATTTCCGGTGCAATATTTTCAGAATAAAAGCAGCATTTCGCCAACTTACAGAATCGATTCAACCTTTGCCTCAATTTCTCTTAAAAAAGGGAGAAGAAAAAAAAAAACCATAAAGCAACAGATGTTTAAATATATTAGTGAACTATCCTGTCGACTTAGGATAGTAGATAGATAGATAGATTAGATAGATAAAAAAAAGACAGACAGATGATAATAGGCCGCCAATAAAAGTAGTTGAAGGATCATTGCACACATGCCATGAAGTCCGTTATTTTGTGGCAATTCTAAAAAAAAATGAGATCAACTGCCTTTTAAAATCATTGAGTTACCCATTAGAATCGCTCTCTCACACACGTATCTTTTTTAAAGTGTGTTTACTTGGTGCAAAAAAGTGAATTTATACGTTGTCACTTTAATTTGAGGGTTAGAGCCTAAGTGCTTCCGGGTTGCCGAATAGTGATCGAAAACAGTTCGCCTGGTGATGCTCGCTCACAGGCCGTGCGCGTCACGTGAAAGCAACACTCTCTGCCAATATTAGCGAGATGAGCAGTGAGCACTACCTGTAAGACTAAACGGAGGGAAGAAGTAGCGAGTAACATATGCCATGGGTAGTATATCGAACAGTAATCTGATTTAGAGAGTGTGCTGTTGTTGAAGTTTTGGCAAAAGGCGAACTCAAAAAGGGAAAAAACGATCCGATAAAGTCCGAAAACAACATTTTGGCAGCGGTGGGATTCGAACCCACGCCCCCGAAGAGACTGGAGCCTTAATCCAGCGCCTTAGACCGCTCGGCCACGCTACCAGTACGAAAGAGAGGGGCATTACAAAAAATTTATAGGGGTGTGTTGTACACAAGTGTTTACATGAGAATGTTAATTTTCAAATAACAAATAATGAATCATCATGTTTGTCGGTTTATTTCACATTTCTCTTTTACTTTGTCCTCATCAGCGTTTTAATATTTCTTATTCATAATTGATGTTTATGCATTAGATCAAAACCATAACTTCAAAATAAATGAAGAGATTGAAATAATGATGTGAGAAAGGAGAAAATGTTCAGTGTTTGTTGTAGACACATGACAGTCGTATTCTGTTACTGTGCAGTTATGGAGGATGACTATATCAATGATGAATAAATGAATAAATAAACATATAAATGCATTAATAAATATGACGATAAATGAATAAAAGAATGGTTAAAAACTCAGAAATAATTGATATGAATAAATACATAAATAAATATATAAAAGTTGGTCATTAAACAAGAGAAACAAATGTCATTAAATGTTTCTAGAATTCTGTTCACTTGCATTTATTTCTGTCTGTATTGAAGGTTCAGAGTTGCCTGATATCAGAATAAACTGTCAACTCTATTCTGTGCTGCATTATTCTAAACTATAATGAACTGTCCAGGCACTGTCTCTCCCTCCTCACCTCCTTGGTACATGTTAGTGTTCAGTTTGTGGTTTGCTGTAAAAAGCTCTCAAACTTGTAAATTAATGTCCTGGCTGCCTTATACAAAAAATCATGAATATCACGCACCATTTAGTTATTATAGACCTGGGCAAAATGTGGCCTGGAGGCCGGATGCGGTCCGCTGAAAGGTTTCAGGGCCAACATGGAAATACCAAAAATACCAGACCTTTATTACCTTTATCAGGGGTCAGTCCTGTGTTCACCGGTAATGATAATGAACGGTATCTTTTATAATTATTCACTCAGTGCTGTACATCCATGTTGTTTATTTTGTTCTTCTTCTACTTTTGCTGCTACTGTTGTTGCAACCTGTATGCAGCATCATGGTACACTGTAAAACATCATTCAACATGGCAATTCAGAAATGGTGAGCAACAGTAGAAGTGCCCTATATAGAACACTTCTGACCATTTCATTATTAGAGATTTGGCCATTATTAGGACCTAATATCATTTGTGTCTGGCCCACGGCAGCCTGGTCAGTTTCTCATGCGGCCGCCCATGAAAAATAATTGCCCACCCCTGACATAGACTGACCTGAAAAAAGTTAAGGATTTTTTTCCTCTTAGAGGACAATATGTTAATAAAGAAATAATCATCATTATCATAATACTAAACAAATAAACAGATGCATGTCAATAGCAACCTTTTCCCAAAATGCTGCTGGCTCTGTGGTGTTGGCATTTCAAATCTGCAGTGCGTCATAGGAGCATCAACTGACACGTGTCAGTTATCACTTTTGTGTTGAGCCTTTGGGTTGAAGATTAGCAAATTATTCTAAAGAAATGGCAGAAATGTTTTTAATTTTTTGAGGGGGATGATTTTTGTCATTTTATTTAGCTAATTAACAATGTGCAGAGTGACTGGCGCTCAGCAGCACAGGACACATCCACTGAGCCAGAGGATGAGAGAGAGGAAAACAGCCTGTAGAGCCAGACTTTACTCACAGGTAATGCTTACAGCGAATCAAGGATCTATTTCCTCAAAACCAAAGTTGGTGAGTGTTCTAGCAGTGGAAAGAGATGGTTTTGATGGGTTTTATTTTGTTTCTTTCTGTCTAAAGCAGCGTCTCCCTGCTCCAACATGCCTGATTCAAATGATCAGCTCATCATCAAGCCTCTGCAGAAGCCTGATAACAAGCTGATCATTTGAATCAGGTGTGCTGAAGCAGGGAAACATCTAAGTGTGCAGGCAGTGAGCCCTGAGGACCAGGATTGGGAAACACTGGTTTAAAGAGTTTAAATGAAACATTTTTTACAGAGTTAACAAGCCAGTTAAACTCACTTTAGTTCTGTAAAAGAGAGAAGCTTGAATTCAGAAGGTGGTTGGTTGTATTTTTGTGTTTAATAAGGAAAACAGGTTTTATTTTATTTATTTTGTCATGGCTCCCAGATGTCATTGCCAACCTTTCTGATTAGGGCCGGCAGATACATAATGTTATCCATACCTACAACAGACAATACTGTATTTAACTTTACCTGAGATGAACTGTGCTCTACAAACAAACATTTTTAATGACCCCCTCAGTCCAATCTGCCTTATTGTGTTTAACCATAACAAGTTGTCTTCAGTTTTTTCATAGCAGCAGCTGGTATTTGATGAAATTTGAAATCTTGAGCCGTTACTTCTTAGATTCTGGCACCCAAATACCTCGCACCATTTAATAATAATAATAACTTTATTTATGCAGCATCTTTAAAAACTGAGTTTACAAAGTATTAATTTATATTTATATTTATTTCTATATTTATAGTATTTATTTTATTTATATATTTATATAAAGCATTTATAATATATAATCATACTTAAAGATTTCTAATAATTATTTTTAATTTTACAAAATATTATACTCTTTACAATAAATAATTAATTTGACTTTGCAGCGTGATTATTTATAACTTATAATTAATCTACAGAAGGAAACAAATCAAATCAAACAGATCTCAGTGCATATTTCTTAAAATATATATTCATTTTTTAAGTGTCTCAGAGATCTTGGCCAGTATTCAGACTATCTGTGAAAGTGCCTGTGGTCGTCCGGACAGCATCTGAGATCAGGAGTGGGGCAGTTAAAGGGGACCTGGAGGTAAATAAATGATAATATAGAACCATTGTAGTGGCCTTTTTGGTGTTTTAGATTGTGCAAATTTTGGTCTATACAACAAAAGCAAACTAAGCACTGAAGTAACACATTTTAAACACATGTTGAAGAGACACACTGGTGTTAGAATGTGTCTGTTTCTTTCATGGTTTTACAGCTTTTAGATAAAATGTACCATCAAATTGTGTTAATTCTGAAAAAAAGCAGCTAACTTTCTGATTCTGAGATGCTTGAGTAGATGAAACCACTGACACCACTCCGCCATCTTTAGGTGTTTGTTTGTGAATTGTTGATTTGTCTCTCAGCTCGTCTCTGTGTGCACGTGGTCCTGCAGTCTCATGTCCTTATATGGTCGTCAGTGGGGTGTTAACTGGAGCTAATTAAGAACAGCTGGTACTGATGAGGACGCTGACATTCATGATTCTAAGAACACAGATACCAACAATTCTGCAGTTTAAGAACAACTTTGTGAATCTGAGTTAGACGTTTCTTAGGATTTTTATTAACCCTCAGGGCTCATTAAAAAAAAATGTTACACTGAGCACCTACACAACAAAAAATGGTCACCGCAGAAAAACTGCCATAAAAATTTTACACATTAATATTATTTTCCACTTTGACTGAATCAATTGTTTAACCAACATCTGCCGTGATCATTAACACCAAATATTCAATCATTTTCAGAATTTTATAACCCTTTAAATGCCAGTTTGGTTCTTAATACTATTGTTGTTTTTTTATATAAAAAAAAGACACAAAATTTTCTTTATTATTTTCCATTTACTAAGTGCTGGGGGGATTTTTCTTTTTGGATTATCACAGCCTGGAATATGTCAATGATGAGCTACAACACTGATTTTGATGCATCATTATTTTTTGTGCAGTGTCAGATGAAATCATCTTAATTTATAGTCCAGCAGCACCAGCTGAGTTTGAATGCCTGTGCATATGCATGTGTGTGAGTGGGTGGATGAGTGATGGATGAGTGATGGTGATGAGTCTGTGAGAGTCAGGTATGGAGGATTGTAGGTACTGCTGACACAATATCATTTCTATCTCTGGACACTGTCATTGCAAATGAAATCTTGAGAAATGGCCAAAAATGTGTTTAGTTAAGTCACCGCAATCTTGACCTTTGACCTTTGACCACCAAGTGTTTCAAGTCTGAAGAAATTCCCTCAAGGTGTTCTTGAGATATCGCCTTCACAAGAATTGGATGACAAAAAAAATTAGGGTGATTGTTCTGGTAGTATTTGAGATAAGCTGTGGACAAACTGTAGTTCCAGGCATCATGCAGGCACACACTCACTCAGACAGTCACTCACACATGTGCTCACACACACACTCACACACATACATACATACACACATGCACATGCACACGCAAACACACGCGCACACACACACACACACGCATAAGCAATAACTTGATCCCCATCTGGCTAACACATGGCAGGCATAATAATGCCTTCATTTGCTCCATTATACAGCAACAGCAACAAAAAAAATTAGGTGCCTCAAAATATATGTTGTTAGCATTAACACAGACAAAATGATCAAAAAAAAAAAAAAAAAAAAAACACCCAAAAAGCCCAAAAATGGACAAAGTCAGGCCTAAGGGTCATGAACAAATAAAAGAAAAAACTTACAGACACTGGTGAATAAGGCACATTGGGCCTCATGCAAGAACATTTTGCATTTTGTACTCTTATCTTTTATATATACATACATATATATATATATATATATATATACACACACACACACACACACACACACACATATATATACGTATATATATATATATATATGTATACACAGTGGTTAAAGTGGGATTTGACAGGTGGGGGAGCCCTAAAATTCGGTGCTGAGGCGCAATAGGGAAAATGACGTAAATGATTGCAAAAAACTATATTGGCTTTATTCTCAACTAGACTTGCACCGATTACAATTTTTTGGGCCGATCCTGATTTCCGATTTGCAGAGTGCTTGGATGGCTGATACTGATTTCGGCCAATTCCGATTTCATTTTTTCCAAACCACTTTACAGCACACAAGATATTGCAAAATTTTCTAACTTTCCTTTATTAGAACATTTTAACCAAGATACAACCAGCTTTTCAATAATCATGTCTTTGCTAAAACACACTCTACATTAATAAATAATATATAACTTTTTGTCTATAACATCATCATATCATAGCATGTGCTATATTATTCTTAAGATTTTATTTTCATTCGGGGTAGTGTGTGTTTTCTGGCTCCTATTTGCTACCGGCTGAGTACACAGGGTGCTTTTATTAATTGGTGAACGATCACAAATCGCCATGAATTCAAGCATGTCTGATTATGAATGCACTTAATACAATAACTTTTGTCTCTACCATCTTAATGAGACACATGACACGCTGTGTGCCACCAGCTTTGTGTGGAAATACTTCAAAATATTAAACAATGAAGATGCAAACTGTTGCTGCAACTTTTAGAATCTCAGATAAAATTCCCGGTGAAGCTCGAAGCTTCAAGATCACTGGATTTATACTTTATCCAAAACACGTCGGGGTGAAATACTGCATGTGATGGATTTACCATCAGCAGCTGGCTGTGGCAAAAAGCGCCCCTCACTGAAGAAAGACACCAACATCTCCAGGAAATGCGTACAAAGCCCTCGACCAAGTGAGTGAGAGGTTTTTTTTTTTTTTTTTTAGAGTTTTGCTTTTTAACTTTCAGTGATAATTAACTTTATTAAGTCTACGATGTTGAACATCGCAGTGTGCGCGGTGTGAGCCGTCTGCTCCGCTCAGCAGCAGCCTGTGAATGCGAACGAAGTCTAGAACCTGTTTCAGCTCAATAACATGACTTTGAAAACACCAACTGACTTTTTTAAACGAATTTTGTTAGATTAAAATATGTAGAAGTGTAAAATATCACTTCCATGAGGTTGTTCAGTCAGACAGTAACAGATCACAGGCTGAACTTGGCATTTCATCCGCCTGTGCAGCTGCAGCAAACGTCAAGTTGCACGCAGCCTGCAGTTTATAATGTTGATTAATATTGAAATGGCGGTCTTCTTCCTCAATAATAATTATTAATATCAGCAGAAAATACACTAAAGTTGTCAGGTTGGGAACCTACATACATCGGGATAGAGCGCCTCTGTTTCCAGGATAGAAAATGTAATTTTCGGGAAAATATTCATCCCGACGCCCCCAAAAGGCTCTGTCAAACTACGAAGTACGAAATTGTGCAAAAACAACTACAGAGAATAACAGTAAAACAGTACTGAGCAAACAAATAAATCAACAAAGTCAGGATCAGCACCTTGGAAAGCGCCGCGGCATCCGCGCCTTGTGAGAGCGCAGCGGTACCAAACACCTGAGGCAAAGCATGTTATAACACGTTATAACATGCTGTGTTTGGTTTTTGTTTTTTTGTTTCTTTTGCTGCCGCAGCGCGATGGGAATTTGACCGGCGCTTTAGACCGTCAGATTTAGACTGACCGGCCGGTCGCAGGTCATGGATGACCACGTGAAAACCTGCCCGAATCCGAGCACTGCCGATAAATCCGTGCAAGTCTATTCTCAACAGAAAAATACAGGCCGGATTAACAGGTAAAACACACACACATAGCAATCTAACATGGCTAACAAACAGAGAAACACAGCAAACTAACAGCTACTGGCTACTGCCAGTTTGAATTGAAACATTTATTTATTTGAATAAGGTGGCGGAGCTGAGCTCCGGAGGGCTCCGGCCCACTTTAACCCCTGTGTATACATATATATATACAATATAATTTCTCTGACCATGTCAGATTCAACACTCATAACTCTTAAATTAGCATAATTAACACCCAAATAATGCCATAAAAGGCTACACTTGCTGCCTCACATGCTAGAGCAAAGAAACGGGAAAGCGAGTGCTGTTAATGCCATGTTACCTGAAGTCTCGGACTGTCACTGAAATAAAGAGGACGTGTCTCGATATGAAAATGACTTCAAAGGAAAAAAGCAGCCTTGCCAAAGCAAGGGTGAAAGATGACCGCAAGGAGGACGGGGTCGAGGGGAAGTTTTCTTCATGGAGACAGCAGACGGAATAAGTGAGGATGTTCCCATGACCAGCAACTTCATAAACCTGCATGTGAAAATATAAAGGCAATCCACCTGACAGCCAGTAATAATACATCATTAAATTAATGATGAGAAGCTTTACATGGAAATTTGCAATATTATAATTTAATAATGTCACCATAATTATGAAGTGTTGTATATTTTTCAAACTCAAAATGTGTCAAGTCTAATGAAATATACAATCAGTAGTGAAAAACCTTTTGGATACCAGCAGACTGACTGCACATGACGCTACAAAAGTTTTGGACCTCATAAACGGTGTTTGTATCTGAAGGAAAATTCAAAATATGAGAAAACTGGTGAATGCCACAAGTGCTCCTAAATCACTCGTAAAAACCTTTTAAGAACAAATCTGTTCTTCCCAGTGATCTGCAGTATCTCTGTGGCACGCTTCATCTTAAAAACTGTAAAATTGTAGTTGAGACTACTTAAAATTTCAAGTCAACGCACTGCAATAGATTTTTGAATTTTGAGCCAAACTCAAACTCTTAAGTTTTGAGATAATTTACTTTTCCTCTTTAGATAAACTTGAATCTTTGAGTTTTAGGAACTAAAAAAATAAATAAATAAATAAATTAATTAATTAAAAATTGGTCACAGTGAGCTGTGAACCTGAGGTGGTTTTTAGTGGCTGAATTTTTTTTTAAAAATCTCTTTTTTTATATAGAACATTTTGAGTTTATAGAATTCAAAGATTTTAGTTTATCTAAAGAAGAAAAGTAAATTATCTCAACAAGAGAGCAGTAGTTAATAAAACTTTTTTAAAAAGAATTTGGGTTGGGCTCAAAACTCAAAAATCTATTGCAGTCCATTGCTTTGAAATTTAGACTTTTTCGACTTTTTCATGTTTACAGTGCACTGAGTCACAGGCACAAGTTGTGTTGTGCAACTGAATGTTGAACTGGTTGTTGATTTTAGAATAAAAGGAGGCAAAGACACACACCCCTGTGGTGAAAGTGAACAGTTTAAGGCTCCTGGGAATCGACAGCCTGTTCTCATTCCCAACTCATCAGACACAGAAGTTTTGTCACCACCCCTTGGCGACTCATACAGACACACACAGTGCCCGTGTGTGGCTGAGAGAGATGCACCACCAGGCTTTCAAATGACTTCGATATAAAGATCTGTGGCTGTCTGCAATGCCCCAGGTTTTCAACATAGTATGAAGTAGGGTTGGGCAATTGGATGAATATATTGGTTGTTTTAGGCGGGTGATTTATAGGGACAATGATTATTATTTTATTTAACTAATGTAGTGTTCTGCAGAGTCCAGCCATTCATCCAGCGGTGCAGTATACACTCACTCAGCCCGACCATGAGTGCACTGAGCTGGATGAGGAGAGAGAAGGAGACAGCCTGCAGTGACAGATTCTTCACATCTAAAACGATAAATTAAGGGTTTATTTTGACTTTTTGGTGATTGTTGGAAGAGCGAAAGGTCAACAAAGATGGTTTTGGTGAATTTTGAATGTTTTTCTTGAATTTAAAAGGTGTCCGTTTGATTTTTTCTGTTTAATAAGGAAAATAAGTGGGACAATATTTCATTTCTTGACACTTAATGAATTTATTTTGTTTATGGGACATAGCAAACACACATACGCATAACTAACTCACTGCTCGCAGATGTCTCCCAGATGGCTGGGAGGGTGGTTGGTGGGCTGACGGTGGCTGCTTGGAAAATGTTAACTACAGCTCGCCCAACCCGAGTATGAAGAGGGAGAAAGTCCACACCTGGATGAGGTGGAGTGGATGGATCGCTCAAACAAACAAAGGATTTCAACCCAGGAGACCAAGGTTCATGTCTTATGTGAAAACCCAAACATTGTGTCATGTGACTTCAGCCTAAATGTAACCATATGGCAACTGTTTCACAACATTAACCTCGTGTTAAAAGAGATTTCCTGGCAGCATCAGGGGAGCTCATGCGGCCATACAAAACGCAGAGGAGCAGTGACAAAACGTGTGTATGTGAGAAGTTGGGATAGTAGGTTGGATAACACCAGATAACCTGTTTTGGACACAGACTCACCTGTATTACTTAAGGAAACGTTAGAAGGCTACATTTTTCTTTCACGCAGTCTCTGTCCAATCACTGTGTAAAGTGAGTGGGACAGTCAGATTGCTTGTTTAGAGCCACAAAAAATTCTTACCTAGCTTAATAAGAACTCTGGCTGGCAGATTTTAAAATAAAAACCCTGTGTGACACCTACAAATGTATTGTCACAGTTGTAGAGTTGTTTTATGTATTTTCAGTGAAAAAGGACAAATTTTAATGGGATGTTACAGTGGTTTTGCCAAGTAGGCTTGAAAGTGCAGTTTCTTAGTTGCACCACCAGAGGGAGTTTGTGCTGTTACCACACAGTCAGTTGCTGAAGATGTCCCCTAGCTCATATGGCATCATGTTTGTCAACAAGCCCCGAGCTCGCTAACCTCATGATGGGAAGTTGTCCTTAGAAACTGTTTGGAAAAGGGCAGGTACTTTCATGAAACACTTGGCAGGTGATTGGATGAACCATCTGTCTATCACGTCTAACATGGGCTAACTTCAACCAGTCAGCTCAACCTCTTGCTGAAGCCGGTTGGGAGAAGAGCGATCTTTTCCAAGGAGAAAAGCCTTCAGTCTTGTTCTTTGCTTTTTCTTTCAATAAAGAAATACTTTCCAGTTCTGATATAACTGATGCTATCACAGTATCTATGCTAACCTCTGCAGGAGCCGCCATTGTTTGTTCGAGACGAGTCGCTTCCATGGACGCTTCTCACTGTTGTCAGACCTTAAACCACGCCCGCAGCTGCCGGTGGTCCCTCCTAGGACGCTGATTGGCTACTTGTGGTGCAGACACAAAGGGATAACTTGAAACCTGGCATGATGGATTCACGTGTGATCTCATGAATCCAGCTCGCCTATTTTAACTAACTACTTTGCATAATGAGATGTGATCACAATGTGGGCCAAATGGATGCGAGTTACACACATAATCAGGTGAAAATGCAAAGTCACATGGTCAGAAGTCATGATCCAGATACCGATGTGTGTGTGTGTGTGTGAGTCTTGTATATATGAGCATGTCTGTGAGCTGCTGCCAGCAGCCACTGTACAGTATGCATACATACATATGTCTAATGTGTGCACTTTTGTGTGTGTGTGTTTGGGTGCTCTGCAGTGGCTGCATGATGATGTTGGTGGATGAGTCACCCAGTCTTCACCACGTGACATCATGAATCACTGCACCTCTCCATGGGCAGAGCTGCAACCATCAACCACTCCACCCCCCATCTCATCCCTCCCCCTCCTCCTCCCTGCCTCTGCTCAGCCCTGAGTTACTTTTTCCTCACCCTGTCATTTAGCATGCTTTCTTCTCTGTTCCTCCACTTTCTCTTTCTCTTTTATTTTTACCAGCAGCAGCCTTTCATTTGATTCTATTTCAGTGCAGCCTTAAACTCATTTGAACCTCTTGTCTCAGCCTCACCTGCACTCATTTACTGATGCATGTCCCATTTTGTCCTCCCTGTCTTTTATCTATGTGCATCAATGTCACACACACACACACACCACCTAATCAACTCACTAATCCATCCATGTTGTCTGTCCTGAGGTTGAATTCCTGAACATCATGTGTCAGAAGGCTCACTCTAACACACCTCAAGAGCTTTCCGTGTTTGTCAGTGGCACAGACACACGTTTGGTGTTACTGTTGTGTTTGGATGTTCGCACAATCCTGCAGCCCACAATCAGCATCTCCTCTGATGACTGCTCTAACCTCTAATCAGCCTGCTCAACACCCCCACCCTGCGCAGCACGACATATCAAAGCAAGCCTGATCCTGTCCTCTGTTCCCTCCCACCTTTAATGACTCTCTCAAAGGACTAGACAGGGATCACATAGGATTATCATTCTTAAAGGGTAACTTCAGTATTTTTCAACCTGGACCCTATTTTCTCATGTCTTTGTGTACAAGTGACTAACACGGACAACAATTTTTGAAACTGCTCCAGTGTTGTTGAGAAACTAGGAATGTTGCAATTTAATTTAGACTAGTCACCTAGTCTAATAGTAAGAAAACATTCAGATAACAGTTAAAATTGAGCACAATTTAATAACTGAAAATGTTAAACACTGTCCAAAAATGATGTGTGTATTAAGAGCCATTTGAAGCCTTAAATCACAGTCTACAATCCCCAAATTGTATATGCCGCTGAAATGTGTGCCACTTTGCCCCATGCAATATGAACATTGCACATTAACCTACAAAACATGACAACAACTCACTAAATGCTTCACCTTTTCAGACCGAAAAGGATCACAGTGTCTTGTCTGTGCTGAATGTAGTTACATATTGCTCCAGTTGAGTGGTTATATACTAGCCTACATGAGATCTCATCTGTCCGACATTGCTAATAACAACATCCGGGGTTAGGCTGGCCACTGGGACATTCTCACTGGGCGAGGGGGGCTGCCATCTGATGGGGTTACAGCCACGACTAGTGGTCAGTGGCTGTATAACACCTTAGGGAGAACAGTTAACTGGCATCGTGCGTAAATAAAATATTGATAAATAGTTTAACCGAATAGTATTTCTAGTGCTGACTAGCAAGGGTGGTGACGTTTAATCGTATAGCCAACTAATCACGCACATCCCTACTACAAACGTGTTTTATTGCTCTCATCAAACTCACCAGACTCTGTTTACAGCAACAGTAATTTTATCTGTCCTTGCGTGGCAGCTGGATTCATGAGATCACGTGAGAATCCATTTTGCCAGATTTCAAGTTATTCGTTTGTGTCCGCACCAAAAGTGGTGCAGCCAATCAGCATCCTAGGAGGGACTACTGGCAGCTATGGAAGTGGTTTAAGGGGTGAGACAGTGAGAAGCTTCCGTGGAAGCGACTCGAAGCATCTTGAACAAACAATGGCAGCTCCTGAGGGGGTTAGCGTATATGCTGTGATAGCATCAGTTGTATCAAAACTGGAGTATTTCTTCATTGAAAGAAGGAATGACACTGAAGGCTTTTCTCCATGGAAAAGATGTTTTCACTCTTCTCTTGTCTGACTTTGGCAAGATAGACAGGTGGTTCATCCAATCACCTGCCAAATGTTTCTTGAAAGTGCCTGCCCTTTTCCAAACAGTTTCTATGGATGACTTCCCAGATGGTCCTGTGTGTCACAACAAACACTCTGGCAGTTCAGGTTAGATTTTATCACCACCTTCGTTTGGACTCGGCAGAAACAAAATAAAACTCACCATTATGTTGTTGCTTAGTTTAGCTTCTGCTGGCTGCAGCGCGCTGCCTCAGTACTGGACCATTTTCAAAAATTGCTGTCCCCATTATCACTTACACACAAAACATGGGAAAATAGAGTCCATGTTAAAAAATACAGAAATCCTTTAAATCTAGATTTGGTTTAACTATCATGATTTTTTATCAGGAGAATGTCGTTTTTAGAACATGGCAGACCATCATTGAGTCAGTTATTGGCCTCAATCTTGTGACAATGATGCTGACAGTACTATCATGTTTGTTCATGTTTTCACATATTTGTCTGAGATTTCTGCCTCCACTCCTATACCAGAGAGCAGTGATGTCAGAATGACCACAACCTCCCTTTTGGGTGAAAATGTTGTAAAAGCACAGGCACCAGATTGAAAAGGCTAGTCATGTATTGTATTTATCCGTGCCATGTTTCACTGTCTGAAAGGTGCTTTAGTCTCAGTCCTTTAGCATTAACATTATATCCAATCAACAAATACTGTCTGCATTTTTCAAACAGTGTTTGCAGTCAGATCAGCTGGATGCACCATTGCGGACCACCCCATGATGAGTGGAGGAGAGCAGATAAGAGCCATGCTACAGCTGTGACTTAAGGCCACTCCTGGCTAATGTCTGGTCATGGAAATGAAACAGACGAAATGGAACTCAGACTGGTGAAGCAACAGGAAACCAGGGACTGTTGCGCCCACACAGAGAGACCTGCTCTGCAGCATCCTCAGACTGTTGCACCTGACAGGTGGATCATACTCTCAGTTGGGGATGGAGGACTCTATTAGAAGCTATATAAATAAGAACCTGCTTTTGTTTATTTGTCTGTGGAATTGAAGACCAAAGGGCCTATCCTACACCTTGTGCACAGCGGATGTGCTGGTGGCACTGGTGGCATTCCTATCTTACACCAGCACAGTTGTCATTTTTGCCACATCTGCAAGATAGCAAATTAACTTGTGCCTAGTCACTACAGCCATGGGCGGGAGGTCTACAAATAAAGGCAAAATGAAGGCGTGGCCAGTCACATTTGGTATCTTGTGCTCGGTGCATTGGATTCAAAATCACTTGCCCTTTAGACCGGCTAAAACCTGGTCGAAGCGCAAAGTCTGTGGCACAGTCGGTCTGTCTACACAAGATATCACATAGTGAATTTGGCCAAGACACACACACATCTCCACAATCACAAAACACCTTCATTTATGTTCAGGCTTTTCCTCACACAGGCGTGTGGATTAGTAGAGTGTCCACTGAACATATTTTCTATTAGCAATAAAGTGTAAATATTGAATTTAACAGTGTGGGTGTTTCACATTTAGCTGAGGTGAGCACACACATCTCCACAATCATAAAATACCTTTCATTTATGTTGAACAGTGTGCCTGTCTCTAAAATTATTCTCACTAATAACGAATAAAGAATTATTATTATAATTATAAAGCCTAATAAATTTCAATAGACCTGCAAAGTGCACATGTGACAGGATCACATTTGTCAGATAGTCTTTGACAGACCAGTCAGCATGACAGCTGGAGTAGCTGGAGTGTTTGCATCTGTGTGTTTATTGGATCCAGAAAAACAGAGATTAAACAGTTATAATCTATAACAAACATAATGAACAAGACGTTATTTCTGAGCACAAAAGCTCAGGGAGAAAAAGGTCTGTGTACTTCTGTCAGAGCCTGATGCTGGCTGGATATATGCATTGGATAACCTGTGGCCATGTAGCTGCACCTCAATCCAGCTCAGGTGCAACTTTGTGACCAGTCTGGGTTGGCTCGCCTCTCCTCTCCCTGAGTCCTGCCCACCGGCTCCTTCTTCAGGATATTCTGCCAGTGGAGCTGCATTATGATGATGACGATAATAATTGATTATAAAATACATAACTTAAGTGTAAACTTGAGTATAAAACATAACCAGTTACATATCTGCATGACTCTTACGGTTCATGTATTGTATTACTTTTTGCAGGCATTAATGTAAAATAAACTATTTTACACATGAAACCTGCTTTGGAGCAACATGGACAAATATATGAAGTCTCCATATATTGCGCGCTGTTGTTCACCTCTCAAACCAGGAGATCTGTCTCCTCAGTTGAAAATCTTCTCTCCTTGCTTCCTCCTGGTAAATCTGCTGTCATGCTGCCACCACCTGTGCTCCTGGCACACCTGCTTCTTAAAGGTGATGAGAGCCGACTTTCTGATTGGTTTATTGCATGTTTGGTCTGAAACTCGCCCATGAATTAATCAAGGTACTTGGGCACAGCTGATAGGTGTATTCTGCTGTGCGCTGCTGGCACATGGGGTGGGACAGGGCAGGATGCCCCTGCGCCCCTGGAGCAAGACAGCAACACACCTTGAACACACCTTGACACACCTTGAATAAAGTAAATCCATTGTGCCTTGCGCTTTAGATGAGTGTAAGATAGGGCCCCTTGTGTTTAAATTTCTGCCACGTTCAATGTTAAATTAGCCAGATCTTTCTCTGTAAACTGCATATATGCAGTGCAAGAATGGAAAGCTTGACAGTAACAATAACTAAAGAGGACGGGGCTTAGCTAAGGGTCAACTGAACGGACCTACCTTCTAATAATGAACCTTTATATACACCTAGATTAGTATATTCAGGCCTTTACTCAGGATAACACACAAAACACACTGTTTTCATGAGAACTGTTTCAAAAGAATCTGTTCTGCTGTTGAATTTTTAAAATATCATTTTTCAAAGCCCTGAACAGCACAAACTAAATTCCATTCACCTCCATTGTATTCTCAAACACTGATGTCTCAAAACCAGGGTGAATAAAACCAAAACCATGAAACATGAGAAAATATGTGATCATAATTTTGTTAAACCAAACAGTTTAAAGGCAAATCTCACTGCTTTTCATGTGAATGTCCAGTTAGTGTTGGTAGCAAATGCAGTCAATTAGAGCTGTAAATTCTTCAGTGCTGCTATATTGACAAAGAAAGCTGAGTTCACCTGCTGAAATAGCTGAAATGCTGTTCCTGCATCCAGTGGTGTCACAGTGGGTATCCAGGGAGTGTGTTAGATGAGTATTCTTGTCGCCTAATGCTATATTTTAGCTAACAAAGTCATAGCTTTAGGCTAGGATTGTGGTACACTGCAACATGGGCATCAGAAGCTCGCAAGCAATGCATCCTGGTACATGTATGCTGCACAGCTTCACGAGCAGGAGAACTCATCTCTTGGTCAATATAGCAACACTGAAGAATTTATTGCTTCAGCTGACTACATTTACCATCAACACTGACTGGACAGCCACATGATAACACTACATTTTGTTGGATTTCAAACTCTCTGAAGAATTATGAGCTTGATTATAATAAGATTTGCTATTTATATGGACTGGTTGCACAGCAGACATTTTGACTTGTCAGAGCAGGAAAAACACAGGTGAACTTAATAACAGTAATTAAGTTCTATTAGGTGTCACTGTGACAGTGAACCAGCATGCGCTATAGAACGACTTCCCTAAGTGGAATGCAGCAATCATTAATCAGGACCTCCAGGATTTTGTGGGCTGTTTTCAGGATTGTTGCAGCCTAGAGTGACTGATTTCACAGCAGCAATGTTTTTAGGCATTTTTGGCAATGAAATTGTTGGAGCAAGTGAAAATTGCAAAAGAAAGTTACAGTTTCTTTCATTCATTAAAATCAAAGGCAAATTGTTCCAGGGAGAACAAACCACTCTCTGTGTTCTAAGTAACCTTAAAGGGATAGTTTAGCCAAAAATGAAAATTCAGTCATTATCTATTCAACCTCATGCTGATTGCAGGTCGGGTTTAGTTTTTTGTATGGAGACATTTTAAGATTTTTACAGTTGTTTTTTACATGTGAAAACTGGTCACCATTCACTTCCACTGTTTGGGAGATTCTACAACGCTGTTTTCCTGTGAAACTCCAATCCTCAATCAGCATGAGGGTGAGTAGATAATGACTGAAATTTCATTTTTGGCTGAACTATCTCTCCAACAAAAAAGCTTAGGATTACAAAAACTTGAGGAAGTCATTCACCTGGGGGTTATTCCACAAAGATGGAAAATCTGTTTGAAGCTCAAATACACTCAAACCACCACAAAATTATAAAATAGTAATGTGCGTAGAGCATTTCCACGTCAGTAAAACTGACAAATATTGTCTTCTTTTCAGTACCAGTGATAAATGCAAAAAAATTTAACCGGTTTATTAAGACATACATGTTATGATGTTTGCACACGGGGGATTGCAATGATGGTGATTGGTCAAATTTGCACAAAAGTTGTGGAGTTGTGACGAATTTGTAAGGTGCAGAATTCACAGGGATTGGTTGAATTTGCATTAATTGTTGCAACATCACAGCTTCCTGGAGGGACTGATTAACACGCCTGTGAATTTTCTGGTGTGACGTGTCAAAATGACTGCTGTGCAACTAGTCCATTCACCGTCCTCATGATTATTCTTGATGTCTTTGTCTCTCATTCACTCTCATAGTGTTTCAGAATCCATCCATCCATCCATCCATCCATCCATCAGTCCATCCATCCATCCATCCATCATCCATCCATCATCCATCCATCCATCCATCATCAGTTTATCAGTCTATACCAAAACTCATAGTCCTGTATAACTATCTCACAGCACCTGCATATCTCAGTCACTCAGGATTTCATGAAATTCAATACAAATAAACTTTAAAATCTAAATATCAAATTATATGAACACCTGAGTGACTGAAATGTCCATTTTCAGTGAGACAGCTATCCAGGACCTTCTGTGTCTCTTCTCACACTCACATAAAAATTCTCTCTGTCCACAATGAAGCATTTTTGTAATAAAAATAGTTGACTTTATTTGTTTCATTATGTGTAGCAAAAGTAGTCATTGACATGCGCATATTTACATCCAGCAAACGCATGTTTATTACGATGGTTACAACAAGGTACATCTAGAAAGACCATGGACAACACTCGCCGCATACATGACTCAAACAATGATTTTAAGGTACACCGACGTCATTGTTTCTGTCATCTTTAAATTTTTTTATACTTTTTCATTGATGCTTGTACGTCTTCAAAGAAGCAATTTTTTTGATGCAAGTATACATAAACGTGCAGACACTGTTCCCTCCATTCTGGTCTGTCGCGTCATATCTCAGCCACTTCTCTTTCTTAATCTGTCACTTCTTCCCAAATCTCATAAAAAAACAACAAATTATTAAAAATTACAAAAAGCGTCCCTTCAGTCGACTAATGGCCTCATGTTGACTTTTTTTTTTTCACTCTGAGATTGTTGATGCCATGATTCTGCTCCAGCTTGGCAACAAAGATGCTGAGATTTGCTCGTCCCTTAGCAACAGACGGCCACAAAGGTCAACAATACAGACAAACCAAGGAGCAACATCTGCTCTTGTTCCCAGTGACATATTTGAAAAAGAGGAAAAGGGGAGAAAAGGAAGTATTTATTGATTACTGATTATCAGTAGCCATTAAGGTAAAGAAAGGAAACCTCAGCAGTATATTCCTTTTAATGCAGTTAAAAAACATTTTTACAATCATTTTTTATGCACTGTTATCCAATCCAAGCAAAAAAATCCCTTCGTGTTTTCAAAATTGTGAATGAAACTTCGAGTCACCTGAATGTGAGCAAACTGTTCCCACCGCCGGTGGAATCAGTCCCAAAGTCATTTTCATTATCCAATTTGCTTCTATTACAGAAGTAATTACAGCCTCGATCTCATGGATAATATTAAATGGTACAAAAGGAGGGAAAAAAAGTATTGAGAGTAATGGGAGGGGTGTCACAGTGACATGTAAGGCAGCAGATTTCTACAGATTTCAGGAACAACTTCCCACCTACAAATGTGTCAAATGTATGGCCGATGATTGTGCAACATTTAGATAAGAAAATCTTTTAAAATAGACTCTGAGTTGATCAATGAAAAACAGCTGTTAAATACCAAAACCACACTCAATGGTCTTCATTGAGCTCAAGGGAACTTTGGGATTTTGGGGCACTTTGAGGCGCATTCAGGAGAACATGGAGGGTGTTTTTTAAAGGGTAAGGTTGGTCATTTTCTATACACGTCATGTCCAGCTCCAAACCACACTGTTAGAAATGAAGGTGCTGACTAGAACCATAAAGGGTTCTTTGGCTTGTCCTTATAGTAGAATCCTTTTTGGTTCCTAGTAGAATCCTTTTTGGTTCTTGGTAGAACATTTTCTAAAGGTTACACTGAAAACCCTTTCAAAGAACACAACATAAATGGTTGTGCCTAAACCATCTGTGAAAGGTTTCACCAGACCCTTTTCACCTTTTAAGGATGCTAATAAGAAGTCTACCAAGAGCCTTTTTATATTCCAAGGGTTTCATCTAGAACCTACCCAGGAGGTTCAACTGAAAACCCACCCAGGGGATTCTATCAAGATCCCTTTTATCTTAGGGTACTAAGAATGCTTGACAGGTTCTGCAGGATTTCCAACAATTCTCCAAACTCTTTCTTCCAAAAAGAGTTCTTTGGATGAAAAAGATTCCTAATGGAATCCTTAGTCTTACAAAGAACCCTTGATACCCTTGAACCCATTCTTAAAGCAAGGGTTCTCCAGAAGCAAATGGTTCTGGTTAGAACCTCAGCCCTTCAGGACCAAAACCTTTCAGAACCCTTACTTCTGAGCGTGCACAGCCTTTCAACTGCAGGGCCACTGCGGAGTAATGTGATAAAATGTGCAGTGGCCAGCTGTTTTAGGAGATGATTTAGCATTTTGTTAATGAAACTACATAATTGTGAATCATTTTTAAATATTTATATCTTCTGTAGGAAGCAGCGGGCTTGTAGCTGAGTGCTACAGACAGGGTAGGGAAGTCAGAAGGTATTGAGAGATGGACTGACACGTTTGGTTTGGTCTTTTCAATAAGAAAAAAAGAAAATAACACCAACCTTGTCCTTTAAAATGCATGTGTTTAGGAAAAGAACAGTATGCCTTCACCATTTCATCCTCCTCTGAAGGCGTCAACTGTAAAAGAATGCCATATAGAGTTTGGCCAGGGTTTGGCACCATAGCAACAAGGTAATTGAAGTTATGCAAAAGGATGAGTCATCCATTATAGTGGTGTTCGTGTGGCTTCCACAGCCCTGTTATGAAATATGCTTTTTGGTGCTTTATATTTCATTATAAAGAGCTATGGGGGTATATGTGAGTATACATAATGAAATGCTGACAAAATTCTGCTGCATTTTTATACAAATAACACAAAAATTATACATTTGCATAAAAATGTATTCATTTTGAAAGATGAGATATAGCGAATGGCTTCAGCATGACGCTATTCTCAGATTTCATATGATCTTGAATTCATCTCTGAGAGATAAAAGGTGTGTCAGTTGATACACTAAGACAGGGTTTCACCAACAATGATCAATTTAATCTAAGATTAGTTCTAATCAGAATTAGGAAAACTAGGTTTAAAATGAGTAAATCAAGATTTAAAATAAAGCAGAGCTATGTTGTACATTAAAAAAAACACTTAGTTCTCAATCTTAGTTTAGTAAACCCAAATTTATTGATGTGAACCGAAATTAGAGTTTAACCAGTATGGAGATGTTTGCTTGCCAAAATTAAATGATTAACTTTCAGCTGCTCTGTATTCCTTAACAAAAATGATATTGGTTGCTAGCTAGCTAAAAGGTTAACATAATGTTGCATTGTTTGCTAGCCAGCTAAAAAGTTGTTGCGTTGTTTGCCAGCCAGCTAAAAAGCTAACACAATGTTATGCTGTTTACTAGCCAGCCCAAATGTTAACACAATGTTACACAATTGGTTGCTTGCTAGCTAAAAAGTTAGCCAACCTCCTCAAGTATAAGTTTATGGTTAATACTGGATCACATTTTGAATTGCCGTTTTAGTGCAACTGGATTAAAATATAGTTTTAAAGTTTGGTGCAAAATAATTTGTAGTCAAGACATAATTTGACATGATTTAAAATGTTATTCTTGTTGGTGCAACCCAGCCTATATGGCCAAAGTATGTGGTCTGGGGTTGTTTTGCCTTTGTTCCAATGACGGAATGAACAGAAGACTTAAAGCTGTGACCCTCCATCAGTGTTGGACCTCACTAATGCCTTTATGGCTAAAAGTAAAAAAACCTTGTAGCCACGTTTCAACAACCAGCGGAAAAAAGTCTGAAACCAGAAGAGAGAAGGCTATCACATATAGCTGGAATGTTGTGGGTCCACATACTACTGGCCATGTAGTGTAAGTCATTTTTAAGAGATTATGCTTATGAAATATTTTTCAAATTTCCCTGCCTGAGATAATTACACAAACGCTCTTTTTTTGTTTAGACAGTGAAATCCCAACAGCGGTCAAACGTTTCCCAGCATCCATCACTGCCAATGATTCATCCAACTCTCACTCTGATTCTGAGAAAGATGTTTTAACGATACAGGCAACAACATATTTAAGTGTCCTCCTTTGTTGGCATTGTAAAACGTCCAAATGGAGAATGTTGTCATGCCGGGAGTTTGGATAAAAAGTTCGAGCATGATACAAATCTTTGCCGCATCATGGTTTCCAACAGATCTGTTCCCCCTCCTCAACAGAGGAGTGGAGATGTGTATCTTTCCCCCACAGTCCCATTTATCCAGACTACATCTGGAAAAAAAACATCCTCTCTAATGTCCTTGTCCAACACAACCAATCAAAATAGGAGAAAGAAACTTGTTACATAAGTAAAACAAAACCAAACACCAGCAAAAGAAAATCATAAGGAAATACGCTCCTGTCTGCTCATCTCTCCTCATCTCTATTTTCCCCATTCTCGCTCTCTTCCCATCCACCTTTCAGTCCAATATCTGTGGTCTCTTCAGGAGTATCTGTTGGATGTATTTCTCCAGATCGTCACGGTTACTGCTGTCTGCCTGCTTTCCAGCCACATAATAATCTCCATTCCTCGTCACCGCGGGTGCTGGTGCCGAGTAATAGAACTGCTTCTGTTGAGGGGGGATCAAAGGCACTCGGGGAGGGGATCGTGGTTTAGGGATGGGTACCGGCTGAAATGTCTGGGGGTACAGTGGGAGGGGGTAGCTGCTGTAGTAAGGCTTCTGCTGTAGGCTTGCAGGGGGTTTTCTCAGCCGGGGTTGGACCCAGCTGTGGTAACGGCGTTTGGGAGGGAAAGCGTAGTCGTCATCCACAGAATTTACCATGAAGTTGTTGAGAGTGTGAGCGGGTTTGGGGAAGTAGTAACGGGGTCTGGCTCTGGGGGGAGGAGGAAAATAGACGGGGTGGTAGTCTGGGTAGGGCTTCCTCTGGTAGTACGATGGGTATGTGTATGGGTAAAAAGGGTAGCTAGTCCAAACAGGCTTGGGTGATTTGAGCCAGAGGTCCTGTTTGATTGACAGAGGCTTCTGAGGTTTGGGACGAAGATTTGGATTGGCTAGCAGAGGCTTTGGAAGGTTGCTCCAGAGATCCTGTGATTTGGTTGGCGATTTCTCGTGGAACCATGTTTTGAGGAGATTGACAGCTGGAGAGGGCTGTTTAGAGATGGGGAAGCTGTTTTGATTGGTTGGAATCTGCGATGCTGGGAAACCATTGGCAGATGAGAATGACGAAGAAAGTGGAGCCAGAGGTCGCTGCCAACGAGACGTCATCTCAGGCGGCACATCTTTCTTCTTCTTCTTCTCCACGTCGCTGATGATGTCCACCACGTCGTCGGCAGGCAGGTGGAGCTTGCTGGAGATCTCGATCAGCTTGTCGATGGTCTGGGGGTCGATGTCGTCTTCCTCTGTCACCTCCTGCTCCTCGTCGGACCTCTTGTCCTCCACGGCGTTGGACAGAGATGAGCTGTACTTCTTGTTGCCGTTGTTCTGTTTCACCATGTAGCGCAGCAGCATGTCAGAGGCGATGTCGGCCAGCTTCTCCTCCTCCATCTTAGCTCTCTGCGCCTCGGCCGCCTGCCTCCTCATCTCCTCCTGCTCTGCTTTAGCCCGGGCCTCCTCCTCCTCGGGACTCAGCACCTCCTCGTCCTCGTCCTCCTCCTCCTCCTCTGGTTCATCATCCTCCATCACCTCCTGCTCTGCTGGAGGCTGCGACTGAACTGCGTTACTGCCAGCATAGTTACTGTCCTCAAAGTCGTCCATGAAGTTCCCTCTAAACGTTGGGAAGTTCAAGGCTTTCTGCGTCTCCTCCTGCCACTTCAGCTTCTTCTTGGACATAGCGAGGTCACTGCCTTTGACTGGTATGACGTCATTGTAACTGCTGTAACCTCTGCTCTCTCTCTGGTTTGGTTCAGACTCTCCCTCCCTCTTGGTGGCTGTGTTCAGGCGAGGAAACTCCTTCATCATGGTCTCGAGGCTCTTCAGCTCCTCTGGGCTGAGCTGCTCCTCCTCCTCATTGCCTTGCTCAGGGCTGTTTGGCCTCTTCTGCCCGTTCTCCCCGCCTCCATCTGGACTCACAGGCTGCTGCTCTGTTTGGACCTGGACTGTCTGGCTTGTGGTACGGCTGGTCACCTTCTCTGTCATCTTCTCCTCCTCTTCCTGAGCTTTCTTCCTCTCCTCTTCCTCCTCTCTCTCCCGCTCTTTCCCCTGTGCAGCCATCAGCAGCTCCAGCTCCTGTCGTCCGTCTCTGTCTCGGTCTCGGTCTGCTCCCTCCATCGTCCTGACCTCACGGTATGCCTCCTCTTTTTTCACACCCTCCTCTCTCTCTGTCTTCCTCTCTACTTGTGAGCGATTCAGTGCCTCCAGTAAAACTGCTGCAAGTGTTTTGGGATCAACATCTTTAAAGAGCTCCTCTTCCTCTTCTGCGTCTTCTTTCTCTAATGATCGTCTCTCTGCATCCTGTCTCTTCTCTGACACTGAAAGCCCAGGGAGAGGATCTCTGTGTGGGTTATCAACATCTCCAGGGCTGTTGATCAAGTTCGGGGTGGACAGATGGAGGAAGGAAGCCCCTGTCAGGAGGACCAGGAGGGTAAGGGCACTTGAGGCATTGTGGTACCCAATCATGGCCACTTAGGACAGGGCTGGCTGTAAGCAGCAAAGGGGATCAGAAATACCTGGAGGAGAGAGAAAAACAAAGTCACACATCTTCAGTTCCAACGACTCTCTGACTTATTGCCTTGTAGCATAAAATCACAGCACAGAATCAGAGAAATGTTGTCCTTATTATACAATTCTGCACCTCAAAATGCTACTGCTGTCAGAATGGTGAATGAGTTGCACATTTGAACCTGATAAGAAAATAACAATGTTGAAAATGAGATACTCAAATGGATCCATCCATTTTGCTCTGAGCCACAATAACAGTTGAGCAAGCTTGGTACCTTGTGGCCAACTTTCTCCTTTCCATTCTTGTACAGATATGCTCTGTGCTAGGCTAATCTTTCTGAATATGCTTAATAGATGTCGCTGGGGGCAAAAGTGATACAGTCAAATCTTAACAGTCAAGTGCGAAACATTTACGAGGATCTAGTGGCAGAACTGACTAAAATATTGTTTTATTGGTGCATAATCACCAGCAAATACGAATTGTTGTGTCTTTGTTACCTTAGAATGAGCTGTATGAGTCACCTTCCATGTTGAACAGCCATGTAGCCCAGAATCGACAAACTAAACACAGGCTCAAAAGACAGCCTTTTGCATTTTTGTGGCCACTATTACAATCTGCTTTTTCACCACTAGATGCCACTAAATCCTACACACAAACTCTTAAACACAAGCTAACTAACTAGCTAACAACTTATGTAGATTGGCTAGCTAGTCAGCCAGCATTTTGCTAAAGGTCCCCCAGTAACATCTTTTAGCCATCTTCAAAGTTTAATTTTCTTTTCAACATAGATGAGCTTAGCACATAGCACATCTTAGTACAGGAAACAGGACAGGAGAAAGTTGAATGAGCTTTCTAAAGGGGCAGGTCTTAGGAAGGGTCAGTTAACTTTAATGCAAAATATTTGAATGGCAAATTGAAAATGGAATATCTATTAACAAAGTGAAAATGGTTGGGGCTGGTTTAGGTCCAGGGGCACCTATGGACATCAAAAGAAGCCACAGGAAGAAGCTACAAATTACACTGTGAGGTGAGACCACCAGACCATGGGTAAGATAAAGGGTGACATCAGAATTGTTGTGTTTTGGTAAAATATTGAGAGCCTTCTGTGTTGAAATGAATCACATGGAATCATGAGTCGCTGTTGTAAACAGAACCACAGCAGCTGGTGTTACAGTGTTATCATCCATCCATTCACTGGGAGCAGGAACCAAAGATGCTCACATATCAGTTTTGGCAAGTCCAAGTCAAGTCTCAAGTCTGTGGTCACGAGTTTAAGTCATCTGCTACATGCCATCTGATCTGCTTAGAACACCGCATAACTATATCTAAGGAATTCAAAGCATTTACTGTATTGATTAGCGTACAGTATCACCATTGATTAGTTGTTTGGTATATTATCACACACAACAGGTTTCCATCCAAATTTTAACCAAATTAAATCAAACAAAGTCAACCTGCAATAGAACATGCAAATGTATTCTTGCTGCCATCCAATACCATTATGTGGCTCATCAAGATAAGCTGTAGGTGGTGCCAGTTCTCCAGTTGGAAAACTATTATACCATTGCAGAAGAAGAGGACACAACAAGATGAGGTAATTAAAAGAGTGCAAGTGGAAGCTCAAAGCTGAAAAACATTTTATAAAACAGGATGGAAATCTGACATTTCTGTTAGTTTCATGTATTAATGTGAGGAAGGTTCCATCAGATCTGTGTGGAACCATCTTGGATATGGAGCCATGAGAGCCGTGAGCAGACCATTGGAGCAGAAACAGCTGATCAGTCGTGAGTTTAGTCAGTTTCTCTGACGTCGACCTCGGCAGACATGTCTTTAATGTCAATGCACCAAAAGAACAATGAATAAAATCAAGATTGTTTACAAATCTGAGTCAAGTCTCAAGTCTTTCGAGGGTGAGTCTCAGGTCAAGTCCAGGGTACACCTGGACAGGTCATCAGTCTACTACAGGACTGGCACACCTACAGGCAATATAGAGTCTCCAGTCAACCCAGCTGAAGGCTTCAAACCCAGGACCTTCTCACAGTGAGGTAATGGTGCTAACAGGGCTGCAACTAGTCATTATTTTCATTACTGATATGATGATTATTTTCATGATAATTTCATAATTTCCCATTTTTGCCCAAAGTGATGTCTTCAGATTGCCTCTTTTGTTCAACCAACAGTCCAAAACCCAGACTCTTCATTTACTGTCATAAACGACAAAGAAAGGCAGCAAATCCTCACATTATAAAAACTAAAACCAGCAAATGTTTGACATTTTTGCTTGAGAAATGACTGAAACAATTTTCTTTTGAAAGACTAATCACTTAATTACCAAATCGTTGCAGCTCTACCACTGAACCACCGTGTTACAATCTACCAGGCTATAACTTTGAATTAATCAGCCTGGACCTGCATCTCTCAAGAACACGAGGGAATTTCTTGGACTTGTACTCAGAGATGAACTGAATAGACTTGTCAAATGTCACAGTGACGTCATTAAACACATTTTTGGCCAGATATCATCTGCCATTTACGACAAAATTACTCAAATATCACAATTAACAAATATCTAAAATGATAAGTTGATGGCATTTTATATCCAAAATGTCAACTTCACTGTGACATCATAATGTTTAGCTCTCTATCAGTCCTCTGTAAAAACAGTCTCCAAGTGAAGACAGCATGTTTCAACCTGGAAATTATTCACTGGAGCCACATATGAAAGGTGAGAACTTACATTTTGTCTAAAAATCCACTTAATACCTTTTATTAAATTCTTGTAATAAAGTTACAGATCAATGTGGTGGTAATATATTAAATTCCTTCAAAGTCTTCACTACAGACATTATATGAGTGTGGACAGACATGGATATAAACTGTAACTTGACTGGTTGGTGGAGACAAACAACTGTGATGCAGTAATTCTATTTTCTGACTGCTGTGTTTCATACGACCATTGACAGCTGACTTCTCACTCTTATTAACCAGCCACTAGGGGCCGCAAGTGATCAACAATGGCTTCATTTTGAAATCTTGTATCAGCTCAGGACAACATATGTGGGGGTCATGTTAATTATGGTGGAACTTCAATCTCCGCTGGTTGTACTTGGCAGTTCTGGTGGCATTGCAGTAGGTGCTTCACCATCTGTTGCCTAGTTATTAGAATTTACTGAAGAGTATTTAATTAATCTTTTGTTGAACTGAATTAAATGTATTTTTATTTAGTAACAATGCTTGTACAACTGCTTAGTATTTAACAGCTTTGGCCCATTTGTTCAATCAAAAACAGGTTTATATTCTTACAGTAAGGTACTGAAAAAAGTATTGTTCAGTGAATCAAAACCAAAACTCAGGCATGACAGTTTTTGTAATATAAGCCCCGCCCACAGCATTGGAGCAAACTCTGAGGGTCAGCTGTAGCAAAACTGGGTGGAATATCAAAAATATGAATAAGTAATCTGTGTTTTGGCCCAGAGATGCTCTGTACCAAATTTAGTGGTGGTTGTTCAAAATTTGTAGGAGGAGGAGCAAAAAATAGATTTGGACAAAATTCAAAACACCAGAAAATCAATCTAAATGCAAATGTGTGTTGCTTATATTAACAGATGCATCTGGAACCACAAAATTCAGAAACATAATTTTGTGTCTGAGACTTAAGATTCTACAGTTACAGGTCAAAAGGTAACATCGCTGTTATAGCGCCACCATCTGGCCAAATTACACCAAATTCAACACTGTGCTTCATCAGGTCCTCAATACAATACACCCGCCAAGTATGACGCAGATCAGATGCATGGATCTCGACATATGTGAAGGACAAACATACGGACAGACATTTCTGTAATGTAGATTAATTTAGCATTATGTGTATTTCACCACCTGTGAGAACAAAACTTTTGCATCACACGTGGAAAAACCTCACATTACAGACATAGGTGTATCGTCAGGACTGCAATTAAGGATTGTTTTCATCATCAATTAATCATGTTGATCATTTTCTCAATTAATTCATTAGTTTGTCGGCCTAACCGATATATTGGGCAACCAATATTAATAGGTACTATTACAGCTGTATCAGTTGGTATCGGTATCTGCATATATGTTGTCCAGTACTGACGTGTTTGTGTGTGTTTTTAAGTTATAGTTATTTATGATTATCAAAAATACTGATGAAAGTTTACTGTCTCAGTGCTCTGAGAGCTCCTTTTGGAGGCTGTATTACAGTAAAGTGATGTCATTATCTGAACTTATCAGACTGTTCCAGCTGTTCTATTATTTGCCTTTACCCACTTAGTCATTATAACCTCATTAATGATGATTATTTATCAAAAATCTCATTGTGTTGATTAGCAGTGTTAATGATCAAGCATTAATCATTTAATCACCCTTAAAAATTTGATTAAAACATGTTAATCGATAATTAATCAGTATTCTAGAAATAGCAGCAATTGCGTCTAATTTGACATTGTTTTGTCTGGAAAAGGCATTCATAGAATAAGGTTACTTAAACTTCAAATGAGGGGGAAAAAAGAATGCGTGAATTATATGTCTCATTAATTATTCATGGTTAATTGATTGTTACTATTGTCAGCAATTGGTTCAAGAAAATGCACAAAATTTGAAACCCCAGTGTTAATATTTTGTGAAAGTACCAAATGGCCATGCCTACAATATTGTTGCGATATTGATTTCATTATATCATCGTATCTGGTCCAAAATGTTGCGATAAATGATTTTGTCCATATCATATATTTTGTATATTGGAGTACACAACATGTTGTCAGTCACAACTTATATGATTAATAATTACTAATATCGACCAATATGAAACTTCACTATCGCGATGGCATTTTCAGCTATATCGCACAGGTCTACACACTTCCATTCTTTGGGAGATTCTGCAAAACAGTTTTCCTGAGAAACTCCAGTTGTGTGTTTTGAGGACTAAAAAACTAAACCTGACCTCCAATCGGACCGACAGTGAGGAGACAATGACTGAATTTTTTTTTTTTTTTTTTTTTGGTGAACTATCCCTTTAAGAGACAAAATCAGAGAATGTAGACATTTTGTCTTAAAAAATATTCAAATGTTCAATTTAATTTAATAGTTGGCAACTAATCAATTGCAGCTAGTCTAGATTTCTGCTTTTTCCAACACCCACGCCGATCAGGTGTGTGAAGGCACCAGCCCTGCTTCATGTGATCAGGTGTGGGCTGAGGAGGAGGAGGTGAAACTATGCGGTGGTGTCGCTCTGCAGGAGCAGCAGTCAGCAGCACTGCAACATAGCAAAGCTGTTCAGCTGATAGAGTCATATTACTGACTTCAGATCAGCACCACAGACAGCTCCTGCATGGTGCTGCTGGCCCCGGCGGTGGGGTGGGGGAGGTGGGGGTGGGGTCTGTCCTTGGTGCTGAAATGTTCCACCCTGCGTTCTCAAGTGCAACAAGTGCAGCCAAACATGCGGGCTGCTGCCATCACCCCCACCACCCCACCCCCCAGCTGTTCAACACGTCTGGATCAGTGTGGCTGCAGGTCGCCATGAGAAGCTGCTCTTGTTGTTCTGAGCTGTTACACACTGTTCACATACCTGCAGTCAGTCAGTCAGTTATGAGGCCATAATCTGTTTTTATCAACACAAACATCAAGACAAATCTGCCACATCTCGCGCCATTTTTTTTTAAACATGATTAAGAATTTTTAAATATTGAGAGATCTTTTTTTTTTTTTCATGAACATCTCTGAAACAATTCTCAACATCCAACCACAGAGCAGCTGAGTGGTGGAGCCGGTGATGTTCTGCAGTGGAGGCGGTGTAGGTGGCTGCCGGGCTGCAGGGGAGGTGTGATGCGTGATGTGCAAACACGCAGCGGATGATGGAGATCAGCAGAATCTAAACATGACTGATCTCATCTTCTTGACCTCCATGTATGAGCCAAAAAAAAAAAAAGCCTTATTGTCTCCAGCAGATGATGGGGGCTCTGGCCTGAGCAGGCTACACTCGGGTTTATACCAACAAAAGCGGATTAAATAATCCGCCTCTGAAGACAAATCTGTGAGCATAAAGCCACCTCCAAGACTGGTGTCAACATGAGTAACCTCCCGCAGCCTACACACACTCACTGTAAACCTCCAACAAACATGGACGTCAGTGTTCTGCAGACATTTTAGACACGACAGAGGACTGTCACTGTCTCTGTCTCTGTCTCTGAGGGATCAGAACATTTCACCGCACACGCAGGCTCCAATTTATCAATCTGGCTATTTTTGGCGAAGCGAGTCATGGATGATGGCTGGAAATGACGATAATTGGGATGATGATGATGATCATTATGATGATGATGATGATGATGGTGATGATGTGATGGAGGAGGAGGACAATAGGGCCACCTCTGTTCTGACCATAAACAAAGAAAGATGGCAGCCAAAGTGTTCATTCAGATCGCACAGGGGCCACAATTCACCACAAAATCTCATTTAATAAAACAGCTCTTTTTTTTATTGTTACTGTAATTATTGTATTAATATATTCATATGTTACATGTCATCGCTCGCATATTTAAAGAGAATGTGAGGTGAGTTTTCTGATTCAAACATCAACCTGACAAAGAGCAGAAATCACTCTCCACTTTTTTTCTGATCACTCTGCTCACTGAAAACACCGCTCTGCTTTGGCAACGAGGCGTCATTTTTTACAAACATTTTTCAGTGATAACAATAAGTCAGTCTGAACATATTTCTTTTGTGATCAAAGAAGAATAAAGTGACAGATAAGTTGAGACTTACTTTTGGTTGAGTGGGAGCGGAGCGGAGCAGCGGGGGGATTCCAGCTTCCCTCCTCGTCACGTCACACTCTCAGCTGCTCAGCTCGTGCGGTCCCGCTCGCAGTCCTCTGCCCGCGCTCGTGCTGCTGCTGTTGTCGCCTGTGGCTCGCTGTTATTGTTGTCTAATGTTAGTGTCGTCACTGTTGTTGTTGTTTGTTTGTTGCCGCTCCTCTCCCGGGATTCCTGCTCCTTGGCTCGTCTGTTTTCGGCCGGCTGCATGCGGCTCTCTTATACCTCCGCCCTCGGGGCCCACGTGATTCATGCGTCAAGCGGTCCCCATTGACGTCACCAGACTGGGTTTCATTCATAAGATTTTTCTGCAACCAGCAACACCCCCCCCCCCCCCCCCCCGACACACACACACACACACACACACACACACACACACACACACTCACACTCCACCCCCGCCTCACCCCCACCCCCTCCCATCCTTTGATCAAACCAATTAACTGCAGTGCTCCGAGTTGCTGAATGAACACAAGCTGCTGAATGAATCCGCAGTTTATGGAGGCATGTGTCAGGGCCGGAGCCAGCCGGTCAGGGGCCCACATGGATCAGGATCTGGATTCATCTCACAGGCCTTCAGTCAGGCATCAACACAGCTAACATAAAGCATAAAGAATATTATGAACTACAGCTGCAATGATCAGTCCATCGAAAGAAAACTATTTTGATAATTAACGTTTCAGTCATCAAAATGTCACAAAAGGGCGTGCACACACTGTCTCACTTGCGATTTATTTGCAGTGTTTTGGTACTAGACCTTCATCAGGCAAAGAGTTTGTTCAATGAAAAGCCATCTTAAAGGGATAGTTCACCCAAAAATGAAAATTCACTCATTATCTACTCACCCTCATGCCAGTTGAAGGTCAGGTTTATTTTGTTAGTCCGCAAAACACTGCTGGAGTTTCACAGGAAAACAGTGCTGCAGAATCTCCCCAAAAAATGGAAGTGAATGGTGACCAGTTTTCAAATGTAAAAACAAAAAACATAAAATGCCTCCATCCTGCTTGTCTGGTGTAATCTTAAAGCCCCGACAGTTTGCACACCATCACATCACACACACCCAGTTCAGACAGTGTGCATGTGAACATAGCTCCAAGCTAAGGATCTACAGTGAAGATTCAGGCTAAAAACATGGTGTAAATAACTTTTTTTTAGTGAACTTGGCATGCCGGGGCTTTAGGAGACTTGGATTACATCAGACAAGCAGTATGGAGACATTTTATGTTTTTACTCTGTTCTTTATGTTCACATTTGAAAACTGGTCCACATTCACTTTCATTGTTTGCGAGAATCTACAACACAGTTTTCCTGTAAAACTCCAGCAGTGTTTTGTGGATTAAAAAACTAAACCTGACCTTCAATCGGCATGAGGGTGAGTAGATAATGACTGAATTTTCATTTTTGGATGAACTATCCCCTTAAATAGGGAGTGGTTGTCTGTCTGCAACCAATCATGTTCCCCATGTCCAAAATAATCAATAGGTTTTCAAGCACACTACAATATCCAAAACAGAGTTAGCAAAAATAAAGCAATCTGTAACAATCAAATACAATATACAATATTCAATATACAAATTGCAAACAAGTTTATAGATATTAAATTCACAAACAATGCAGGTTACGTTTGTAAATTAGCCAATGAGGACACATTTACATTGTAAGTTAAAAACAGAATCATTGAATAAATAAAACCTCATATCATAGATACAACAAAGCAAGCCATTCATCAAGATATAGTACATATGTTAAAATAAAATAACAATAATCAAATTTACATTTAATCAAGTGGGTCCCTATAAATAAATCCTACAGTTACAATAAATGATAGCAGTAAAACATACTCATATTCATCGGCTGGATGAAAAAGCCTTCAAAATATTCTTCAGCCAAAAAAGGACATAAAAAATAGCATTTTCAGAAAATATTCAGGATTTAGGATCACAGAAGGATGTTCAGGAGTAATTCATCATTCAGTCCCTCATACAAAAATGTTGAACATTTATTGGTTGCAGCTTCTTGAATGTGAGGATTTCCTGCTTTTCTCTGTCTTTCATGAAGAGTTTTTGGGTTTTGGACTGTTGGTTGGACAAAAGAAGACATCTGAAAACGTCACTTTAGGCTCTGGGAAATTGTGATGAGCAGTTTTCACATTGTTTTTGGCATATATACAACTGTGACAAGCATTGGCTGGTTAATTGATCATGAAAATAATCATAGTGACAGCCCTGTTCTGAACATCATCGATCCTCATGGATGCCATGGATTGTACACTGTAAAATCACATGCTCAGATTAATTATTTGTAGTAAGCAGTGAAAACGTAACTTTTGTTTGGAGATTCTACTAACTTAAAATGTTAAATGCTGGTGGAATTTTCTTTCTTTTGTGTTTATTAAACTCACGGTTTTCAATTAATGAGGATAAAGGGTCCCTAAAAAGGTTCCTAAAACACAAAGGTTTTAAATATTTTAAAAACCTAATTTTATTTATAACTTTATTGATTTTACTGAAAATTAAATGGCATGTTTTTATATATAATAAGAAATTCTGAGTTGAGATTACTGAAAATGATGAGTTGGAGTTGGTTTAATCAATAATTTTAATTCAACTAATCAGAGAGTACATTTAACATTAACAAATATTTAAGCTTGGATAATCTCAGTTTAAGAACTCAGGAAAATTGTGTCAACTGATTGGTTGAATTGTTTGGACTTATTTGGTTTTTTACAGTGTAATAATGGTCCTGAAAAATCTCACATGTTAATATGACTTAAATATTTTAAAAAGAATGACAAAAATGAAAACAGAGGGATATTTTGCAAAAGCCAATCACAGCACAAGGGAGTATTACGACAGCCGATCACAGCACTGGTGGCTTTTACAACAGCCAATCACAACACATGGGTGTTTACAACAGCCAATCACAAAACAGGGGAGTTTTACAATGGCCAATCACAGCACAGGTGGCTTTTACAACAGCCAATCACAATACAGGGGGATTTTACAAGAGCCAATCACAACACAGGGGAGTTAGCAACAGCCAATCACAAAACAGGGGATTTTATCAATCAATCAATCAATCAATCAATCAAATTTTATTTTATATAGCGCCAATTCACAACAAAGTTGTCTCACGACACTTTACATATAGAGTAGGTCTAGACCACACTCAATAATTTTGTTTACATCCGACAATTGAAACAATTCCCCCATAAGCAAGCACTTTGGCGACAGCGGCGAGGAAAAACTTCCTTTTAACAGGCAGAAACCTCGGACAGATCCATGACTCATGGTAGGCGGTGATCTGACGGCACCGGTCGGGTTGAGAGGGAAAGAGGAAAAGGGGAGGAAAGAGGGGAGGTGGGAGGGGTGGAAGAGAGAGAGAAAAGAACAGAGGAGGAGAGAACAGTAGTAACAGAAGAACAGTAGTAACAGAAAACAGTAGTAACAGAAGAGCCAAACACAACACAGGGGAGTTACCAACAGCCAATCACAAAACAAGGGAGTTTTACAACAGCCAATCACAGCACAGGTGGCTTTTACAACAGCCAATCAGAATACAGGGAGGTTTTACAAGAGCCAATCACAACACAGGGGAGTTACCAACAGCCAATCACAAAACAGGGGATTTTACAACAGTCAGTTACAGCACAAGTGGCTTTTACAATGGCCAATCACAGCACAGGGGAGTTTTACAACAGCCAATGACAACACAAGTGGGTTTTACAACAGCCAATCACAACACAGGGTGACCTTACATCAGCCAAGCACAACACAGGGGAGTTACCAGCAGCCAATCACAATACAGGAGAGTTTTACAACAGCCAATCACAGCACAGGTGGCTTTTACAACAGCCAATCACAATACAGGGGGATTTTACAAGAGCCAATCACAACACAGGAGAGTTTACAACAGCCAATCACAACACAGGGTGACTTTACATCAGCCAATCACAACACAGGGGAGTTACCAACAGCCAATCACAAAACAGAGGGATTTTACAAGAGCCAATCACAACACAGGGGAGTTACCAACAGCCAATCACAAAACAAGCGAGTTTTACAACAGCCAATCACAGCACAGGTGGCTTTTACAACAGCCAATCATAATACAAGGGTTTTTTTACAAGAGCCAATCACAACACAGGGGAGTTTACAACAGCCAATCATAACACAGGGGAGTTACCAACAGCCAATCACAAAACAGGGGAGTTTTACAAGCAGCCAATCACAACACAAGTGGGTTTTACAACAGCCAATCACAACACAGGGCGACCTTACATCAGCCAATCACAACACAGGGGAGTTACCAACAGCCAATCACAAAACAGGGGAATTTTATAACAGCCAATCACAGCACAGGTGGCTTTTACAACAGCCAATCACAATACAGGGGGATTTTACAAGAGCCAATCACAACACAGGATTTTACAACAGCCAATCACAACACAGGGTGACTTTATGTCAGCCAATCACAACACAGGGGAGTAACCAACAGCCAATCACAACATGGGGGAGTTTACAACAGCCAATCACAACACAGGGTGACTTTACATCAGCCAATCACAACACAGGGGGATTTTACAAGAGCCAATCACAACACAGGGGAGTTTACAACAGCCAATCACAACACAGGGAGTTACCAACAGCCAATCACAAAACAGGAGTTTTACAACAGCCAATCACAGCACAGGTGGATTTTACAACAGCCAATCACAACACAGGGGGATTTTACAAGAGCCAATCATAACACAGGGGAGTTACCAACAGCCAATCACAAAACAGGAGTTTTACAACAGCCAATCACCGCACAGGTGGCTTTTACAAGAGCCAATCACAATACAGGGAGATTTTACAAGAGCCAATCACAACACAGGGTGACTTTACATCAGCTAATCACAACACGGGAGTTTTACAACAGCCAATCACAACACGGGGAAGTTTACAACAGCCAATCACAACACAGGGCGACTCTACATCAGCCAATCACAACACAGGGGAGTTACCAACAGCCAATCACAAAACAGGGGGATTTTAAAACAGTCAATCACAGCACAGGTGGCTTTTACAATGGCCAATCACAGCACAGGGGAGTTTTACAACAGCCAATCACAACACAAGTGGGTTTTACAACAGCCAATCACAATACAGGGTGACCTTACATCAGCCAATCACAAAACAGGGGAGTTACCAACAGCCAATCACAAAACAGGGGAGTTTTACAACAGCCAATCACAATACAGGGTGACTTTACATCAGCCAATCACAACGCAGGGGAGTTACCAACAGCCAATCACAAAACAGGGGGATTTTGAAACAGTCAATCACAGCACAGGTAGCTTTTACAATGGCCAATCACAACACAGGGGAGTTTTACAACAGCCAATGACAACACAAGTGGGTTTTACAACAGCCAATCACAATACAGGGGGATTTTACAAGAGCCAATCACAACACAGGGGAGTTTACAACAGCCAATCACAACACAGGGTGACTTTACATCAGCTAATCACAACACGGGAGTTTTACAACAGCCAATCACAACACGGGAGTTTACAACAGCCAATCACAACACAGGGTGACTTCATCACCATTCAATAGGGAGTACAACAGCATCACAAACAGTGGCTTTACAACCATACAATACAGGTAGCTTTTACAATGGCCAATCACAACACAGGGGAGTTTTACAACAGCCAATGACAACACAAGTGGGTTTTACAACAGCCAATCACAAACAGGGTGACCTTACATCAGCCAATCACAACACAGGGGAGTTACCAACAGCCAATCACAAAACAGGGGAGTTTTACAACAGCCAATCACAGCACAGGTGGCTTTTACAACAGCCAATCACAATACAGGGGGATTTTACAAGCGCCAATCACAACACAGGGGAGTTTACAACAGCCAATCACAACACAGGGGAGTTATCAACAGCCAATCACAAAACAGGGGAGTTACCAACAGCCAATCACAAAACAGGGGGATTTTACAACAGTCAATCACAGCACAGGTGGCTTTTACAATGGCCAATCACAGCACAGGGGAGTTTTACAACAGCCAATGACAACTTAAATGGGTTTTACAAGAGCCAATCACAACACAGGGGAGTTTTACAACAGCCAATCACAGCACAGGTGGCTTTTACAACAGCCAATCACAATACAGGGGGATTTTACAAGCGCCAATCACAACACAGGGGAGTTTACAACAGCCAATCACAACACAGGGGAGTTATCAACAGCCAATCACAAAACAGGGGAGTTACCAACAGCCAATCACAAAACAGGGGGATTTTACAACAGTCAATCACAGCACAGGTGGCTTTTACAATGGCCAATCACAGCACAGGGGAGTTTTACAACAGCCAATGACAACTTAAATGGGTTTTACAAGAGCCAATCACAACACAGGGGAGTTTACAACAGCCAGTCACAACACAGGGTGACTTTACATCAGCCAATCTCAACATAGGGGAGTTACCAACAGCCAATCACAAAACAGGTGGCTTTTACAACAGCCAATCACAATACAGGGGGATTTTACAAGAGCTAATCACAACACAGGGGAGTTTACAACACCAATGAAAAAAGAGGAAGATTTTGCAAAAGCCAATCACAAAACAGGGGAGCTTTACAATAGCCAATCACAGCACAGGTGGCTTTTACAACAGCCAATCACAATACAGAGAAATTTTACAACAGCCAATCACAACACAAAGTGACTTCACAACAGCCAGTCACAACACAGGGAAGTTTACAACAGCCAATCACAAAACAGGGGAGTTTTACTGCAGCCAATCACAGCACAGGTGGCTTTTACAATGGCCAATCACAATACAGGGGGAATTTACAACAACCAATCACAACACAGGGGAGTTTTACAATGGCTAATGACAGCGCAGGGGAGTTTTACAACAGCCAGTCACAGAACAGGAGGGCTTTACCAAAGCCAGTCAAAGCATTAAGGTATTTCACAACAGCCAATCACAGCACAGGTGGCTTTTACAATGGCCAATCACAATACAGGGGGATTTTACAACAACCAATCACAACACAGGAGAGTTAACAACAGCCAATCACAGCACTGGGGAGTTTTACAACAGCCAATCACAGTACCGGTGGCTTTTACAACAGCCAATCACAATACAGGGGGATTTTACAACAGCCAATCACAACACAGGGGAGTTTTACAACAGCCAATCACAGCACAGGTGGTTTTTACAATAGCCAATCACAGCACAGGGGAGTTTTACAACAGTCAGTCACAGAACAGGAGTGCTTTACCAAAGCCAGTCAAAGCATTACGGTATTTTACAACAGCCAATTGCAACACTGGTGGCTTTTACAAGAGCCAATCACAACACAGAGAAATCTTATAACAGCCAATGACAACACAAGTGGGTTTTACAATAGCCAATCACAACACAGGGTGACTACACATTAGCCATGCTCCCTTCCATAACTTATGAGCCATTTGTCATAGACATGTAGGGGAACTCAACATGAAGCTGATGAGCTTTTTATATTTTCATTTGCGCCGGCAAATAGATCTGCTCCCCATTCCATTCAGACAGACACATATTTAATGTGGGGTGGGCTCTGTACGATGATTGACAAAAGAGCATAGTCCAGATTTGAAAAAAAAAACAAACACATTTAGCTGCTCTACTTAGTTGTAAGTCTGTCAGGCCTGTCTTGCCTGGCATCTGCCATACGAAAGGTGGTGAGCTAACCAACCCTTTCTTCTTCCTGCTCTGGAGAACCTCTATGGATCTGGTGCTTTGGACCCGTTCTTGTGCTGCTGTGAAGTGGTCACTAGTTCATCAGTATGAACTGGTACCCAACTAACAGATGAGCACCTGCTACTATGTGTTAGACTGTCTCAAGGGCATCTTTTATGCCTGCTGTTGTAGGCCCCTGCCTCTGTGAGCTTCCAGCGGTAATGATACCCACGGTGGGGCTTGTCTCCCATTGTATTCCCTCTTTCACCTTATCACCCTTTGTCTTCTGCTGTCTTAGAAGACAGTCCATCTTGTCCATCTTCCTGATGCATTCACATTTCTCATCAGTGTGTCCCAGTCACCAACCGGGTGATGTCATGTTCCAAGGGAGGGAGTAAGGGAGATTTTCTACTGGGGACCTGTTAACCCTTACTGACTGTCCTGACTGGGTTTTGAATGCTTTATCTGCTGTACAAAAGGCAGCAACACGACCACAGAGCTATGAGACTTGTGTAGCATAAGGGGTCTTAGCTTGGGGACCCTTACTGGAGGTTTACCCTGACTGGAATTTGAACCCTGTTCAGGCAGGATCAACACAACCACTGAGCTATCCAGTTGATGTCCAGTTGATGTCCTGTTCACTCCTGATGTACAGCTTGATGTCATCTGTGTATAAGAGTTGATGGTCACTCCACTTCCGAATCTGAATCCATGTCCACTCTTTGTGATGATCTGGGTGAGAGGGTTCAGGCCTATGCAGAACTGCAGCAGGGACAGCGCCGCACCAAGGAATTCATCTGCATACCATCCGCATGCACAGGGAGCTATGGGACAAGTCAATTCCATTCTTGTTATTCACTGTTTATGATGTCCCCACTGAGTCTCCGGTTTTAAACCCTTTTGAACTAATTTTTGGTCACAAGGTGAGGGGCCTGTTGCACCTGCTAAAGGAGCAGGTAATTGAACCAACATCACCAGGAGATGTCCTACAGTATGTGTTTTCTTTTAAAGCCAGACTACAGTCAGTCTGTGAGGTTGCAGGGAAGAAGCTGGGAGGTTCCAAGGCCGGCATGAAGGCCAAGAATGATAAGAAAACAATGAAGCACACTTTTGATCCAGGGGACCTTGGGTTAGTGTTGGTTCAAGGACCATGTGATCAGCTGGGAGGAAGGTTGAAGAACTGAATTACATCCTGATAGGACATCTAAAACCAGACTGTGCCACATCAATTCACTGAAGGCATATAAGGGTAGGGAAGAAGCAGTTTGTAGTGCCAGAGTGTTGAGGAGAAACAGTTGAGTTATCATAACCCAGAGATGTCCTCTCCTCCTCCAGACATTGTGAGTTCCAGGTTTTATAACACCAAGGCCCGAGCTGTGCTTAAGGAGACTTAAATCATCTGACTGAAGCAGTATGTAATTAGTGCTACAGAGAGAGTCTGGTTTTACAACTGTATGGCCTTGAGATCAAGCATATTGCAGACAAGAACAATGTAACAGCCAGTTCCCTACCCAGAGGCTGAAGAGTTGCTCAGACATATGTGCGTGCAGCCTGTTACAGCTGTTCCTGATCATTATTCTCTATTTTCTTAACTTTTAGCTGTCCTCTTTTTTATAATCATCTGAGTTTTTACTAACAATTTTTCCCCGGGGATCAATAAAGTATTTCTGATTCTGATTCTGACTCTGATATGTTGATGAGCAGGAGAAAGTTTAAGGTTAAATGAAAAACATGAACGCCTCTGACGATTGTTACTTCTATCTTTAAGCAGGCATTTTAATTTCATGGTAAACAACTATAATGTGATATAACAAAGAAAAATGAAAGGTGCTTTCTTTAAAAAAAACTGAATAAGAGTAATTGCATGTCAGCTTTTTTCTGTATTAAGGAGTGGCCAAATTTCCCAGGGTTGGGTTGCCATGACATAGTCAATCCAATTCTGCCTGGTCTTAGAGTCTTGGGTGATTGCTCCATCGGCCAGTGACTGGTGCTTTGACTCTTCCCAATGCCCTTTTGAGCTTTGCTCATGTGTTGACTCATGTGTCTACTAAAGTTAGCTGCTATGAAGCCTGAGAGGAGCTCCCATGTTGTGGGGAGGCAGGCTATTGGCCGGTAGTTTGAAGGTATTGTACTCTTGTGGGGATCCTTGTGTAAGCCAGTCTGAGTAAGTGCCTGAGACTTGTTGGATGTCTGCCTTTGTGATGTTTATTAATTCTTGTACTGGAAGGTCAGTGTGATCTGCTTTTAGGTCCATCAGCCACATCATGTGATGCCTCTTTCTCACATAAGTCCTTCCAGTGTTGCACAGTCTCCGCCCAGGTTGGGTCTATCTTTGTGTTTTTATTCCTTTGCAGCTGGGAGTACATCCTTGCTAGATCTTTTGCATGTTCGTGGTTATCTTCCCAAGTTGTGCTTTAAATATACCGTAATCCATTGGCGATTATCAAACATAATAAGATAAGGTAAGGGATAAGGTAAGATAGAAATTAATAAATTAATCCTGAAGGAAATTCTCATTGTTGTATTGCACGGTCTTTCGTCGGCGCAAAGTCACAGAGCAACCCTGGAATACCCTGCAGACAGACAGACAAGATAGAGGTACACATCAACTCAACGTCAATGTTATAGGCTGACAAATGACAGTAATGTGACAAGGATAGTTCCACTTAATCCCCTCATCAATTGTAAACACTGATAAATGCTTTGACATGAGGGGGAGGCAGGGCCATTCTGTCGTGAATGTACAGAGAGGCGAAGTCCCGACTCTTTCCAGTTTGCCCCATGGGACCTTACTTTGGTAAAAATATGAAAAGAAGTCTATGGCAAGAGTTCCTGTCTAAACTGTCAGGAATTACACACACGGTGTCTGTAAATTTAAAAATATAATTTTACAAGTCAAGGAAGTTGCAGTTTGTGGTAGTTTAGTTTAGTTTAGTGTGAAAATGCTCAGTGAACTACATCCCTTGTCTCGCACAATAAACGTCAACAAAAAATGAAAAAACAAGTAAGACCTGCTGCATGACAACTCTCTATCATTATTGTTATTATTATCATTATTGTTAATATTGTTATGGTATTATTATCATTATTACTCTCTTTAATTGCAGTAATTATGTTAATGACATACCTATCAAACAACAGCGGTGGGGTGTGGGGCGAGGCTGGGGGCAGACGGTGGCATGGCTTCATGTCCGGCTACCTGGTGGTGCATCAAGGCCTCTGGTGGGGGCGGGTGGTGGGGCAGGGGTAGTCAGGCCCACCTCTCCCTCATAATACGAAACAACGACCAAAAAACAATCAATCAAAGAATGCCACTCCTCAACAGACTCCCTCCCTAAGGGTTTTGGAGTGTTCCAGATCCAGGACGAGGCATAAGATTTGGGCTAGACCTGCAATGGGCAAGCGGCCAACTCTGGGTCTGGGCACCGCTCAAAAACAAGCTCTCCCTAAAACTAAAACTGTATACAAAACAAACTAATGGTGGCGGCTGGGACTTCACTGACCTTACCCACCTGTCTTCTGCTTGGGCTCTTAGTTGCGCTGCTCGGGCCTGGGTAGTGGGGCTCTCGCTCACCTCTTTGGTCCCCTGGTTTTGCATCACTGCTGTATAAATATAATTCTACTGGTCACTCTCGTAATATACTGCATTATATTATTTCATGTTATATTGTGTTCCACTGCATTATCGTATGTTCTGTTATATTGTATATAATAATGATACTGACAATTATATTATTGTATTCATTTATCATTACATAATCATTACATTAACACTACACATTTCCCTTCTCTCCACCATGTATGTCATACCCCAATTTGCCCAACACTACTCTTCCTCTCATACACACACCCTCATATACATCGCACACACATACCCTACCTAAGCCATCCTAATTTCTGCTTCCTGATATCATCGTAAGTGCTTTGTTATCATGTTGTCTATGCTGTCTATATGTCCGTCCATTGTGTCCTGTTTTATTGTCATCACTCTATTTCACCAATAAAAAAGAACTACATTCCACTACGAAAACACAGACATTGTAGCTTCAACAGCTAACGTTGGTGTGTAGTCTTACTAATTATGTAACTTTACTGTCTGATACTTCAATAAATTTTCAGACAGGCGACTGGATAGGGGAAGATCAGGGTTAAAAGAAAGCAACATTGACTGCTGGTATGAAACAGGAAATGATCAGCACTCTCCAGTCTCCTTAGTCTTTATTGCTGACTTTTTTGACATTTTGAAAGCGACATTTGAATAACTGGTATTGTCATTTTTCTTGGGAGAAACAATGTCAAAATGGCATAGCCTAATGACATGGTCTGTTACAGAAGGCGCCCCATAAATGTGGTTCTCAGCATAACCGTGTATGCAGCACCCATTCATTTCTGTACAAAAATATTTACTCTGAATTACTTGGAGAGAACTGGAATTTTGAAACATCTGAATTATAATGGAAATATCTTTGAAATAGTGTTTCCAAGAGCTGTATTTTTAATGAGAAATGCCTTCTGCTTTCTCTTTACAAAACACCAGGAACACATCATTTAATTTAGTTTAAAATGCTTTATTTCTTTATAAAATTACATTCACACATTGAGTCCCTTTAGCTGTTGCCTGTAGAACATTACACAGATTTGCTTTCCTACACGAGAGCCCCTTTACAGCTCTCTCAACCATGCACTGTCTCGTTTTCTCTTCCTCGAAGAAACCAAACAACTTTAACAAAAGATTTAAAATCAAAATCTTCATTCTCTTTTTACATGGATTAATTTATGAACAAGACAATCACCAAGTTGATTTAGACGTTGCATATGATAAGCTGATTGACAAAGTTCAAACTGGGTAATAAATAAAACGTCACCCAGTGGAGAAGAAAAACATGATTCAGCACGCTATTAAAAGAAAGTCCCTTTGAAGGAGAGAAAGGGCAGCAGAGGTCAGTGGCAATGATCAAACCTTCAGAAGCAGATCAGTTGCACTAAAAAAAATCTTCAAGTGGGTGCATGCTCAAATGTACAGAAGAATGAGAGGAGGATCAAGGCCTCTGTATGCTTCAAACAAAGTGCTGTCAGGACATCAAACATCTGGGTCAAACTTTCTGTATCCTATTTTTGTTCCTTTCTCAAACAATGAAACGTGCCACGTCCACCTCAGACAGCAACTGGCCAGGTGTGTGGAGGTGTGACAGTAGGCAGGGTTTGAACATCACCTCTGTTACTGCATCACGACTACAAAGATATTCAAGAGAAACATATCTGAAAGAAAGATCCGGGAAGCAAGGAGAGCATCCCACATATCGGTGTGGACATTCAGAACAGCTGGAAAAATGTTTGTTTTTAAGACGTGATCGGACAACATGTAGTACACACTGGTTTGTTTGAAGCATGCTAAGGCCTATATAGAGCCACACAGACAAAATAGTTACACGGAGATCATTGTTCTGAGATTTTGTTAGAAGTCTAAAAAGAGGAAATGACTTAAAATAAAGATTTCGTAGAATATTGAATGTAATCTCAGAATTCAACGTGTGCTTAATGGTGTTCCACGTACTGTACATGTCTTCAGAAGATCACATCTCAATATATTTTCAGCCTCTCCTCCCCATGTGCTCTTCCTCGTGCTGACACGGGACATCATTAATCTCTAACATTGTAGAAAACACTCAGATCACACAGTGAGCCCTTACTCTTAGAACACAGACTAACATTCAGAGTTCAGCAGAGGAATACAAGTTGAACTGACTCTACAGTGCCATTCGCTGATTCTTTAGACAGTTTCTGGCTGAATGTCTGCAGCCTGTTCCTGCAGATGACCTCTGCATTTTCTTCCTTTCTCTAGAAATACGCTTGCTCAAAGGGGATTTGAGGATGTAGTACATTTTCACTAAACATAATGTAGCATAGCAGTAACAGTCCAGTATTGACACAGAAGCTCTCTATCTGTACAAATAAGCAAGCAACATGATCAACAGGTCACATGAAGTCCATTCATTTCTGACAGAACTGAGTGAGAAACTTGGCTGATGGGTACATGGTCTGTCACGGTCTGTCATGAGCCAAGGAACCAAACTTTAGTCAGGAAGATAAAAGGTTGATAGGATTTCAGTCCTCGACATTTCTATTTGAAAGTTTTCAGTAAACGGTGGCAACTGTGTGTTGAGAATAGATCATGAAATAAACAGTAAGCTCTGAAGATGTTTTGACTGAATTTGAGACTCATCATGAAAGCGACTTCATTAGCGCAATAGCAGATGTAAAGTCAAAGATTTTTGTCCATCACGTACATGTAAACAGATGGCTACGATGTGACCGGATCAAAAAGTATATCCAATAGGGTGCAGGACCCAAAATATATCCCTTGAGAAGTTGTGTGCTGTTTTATCACAAAGTAAACAGGACTCAACATAACAGCTGAGAAGGTTCCTGTTAATGTTCAAATCACTGCAGCAGCAGCAGCAACAAGCTATATTAAGTCGTGTTTCCATCCAAGTATTTGGGACTTTAAGTCACAGGAACTACTTTTACTTCAGCCCGTTGTTGTCTGTCTAAAGACCCGTGAAGACTAGGCAAATCAGTCCGGTTACATATGAAAAAGGCGACGTGTTCTGATGATTCACATCATGCGGACCCTAGCAGACCCTTGTGTCCTTGTGGACCTGGAAGAATAATACCAGACACCAGGTTCACTTTGACCAGCCCAGTCTCATTTTTCTCTTTTTGTTCTTCTACTTTCTCTCCATGGCCACACAGCCTCTCCTGCCACTCCCTGTTGGGTGGAGAGTGACATGCACCGCCTTTGGCTCCCTGTTTAAATTCCTACACCCCTAGACGCTTGGTCAAAGCCATGGACAATCCCTAACCCTCTAAACCTAACCCTTTCTGAGGACGCGCATAACCAACGCTCCAAAGGAATTAGCAGCAGGATACGCTGGATAGCCATCGTGTGCACACAGTTAGATGCAAACATATCACTGGCACAATGGATAGCATTACTGTGGAAGTGAAAAAAGATGATTAACCTATTGAAAATGTTGCAGGAGGAGACCACTGCATAGATACAGTTCATTCAGTTAGGGACCCATCAACCCAGCTGCTCACACAGTGTAAAAGCTTTAATCTCTGCATCTTAAAGCATTTTCGATTGAAGAAATAAACAAACGTCTTTCTGACAGTCCTCATTCTGCTATGGTTGAACTGAAGGAACTCTGAGCAAGACAGCAAGGCGTGGGATGAAAAACAGCTAAAACTACACTCCCGTAGACCCAAGTGTCCGAGTTCACATGTTCCATCGAGCATTTTACAAGAACCATCTCCCTGTCTTTCCTTGATTAGAACAGTTGTGATCAAATGAACAAAGGAAAAACAATGACAATTCATTTCCTGTTAAGAGATAAGAACATGGTGTTTGTCCACAACTCCTGAGAGGACATATTACAGATTATATCCCTGTATAATGAAAAACATGCATACAGTTTGAGGCAAGACAAGAAAAATGTAACAAAAGCATAAGCAACAGACACTGAAACAAGATCTGGAAGTCATATTGTGAGATTGCTTAAAAGATATTATTTTCAGAAAATATGAGTTTCAGCTGTGTGAGATGAGAAATTCATACACTTTTCCTAAGATACCATATCACCCACTCCTATTTGAGATGATTTTTATGAAAGCACTGACAGTGATACCCCACATTGTTGCTGTATCAACACTGATGTTAAGTCAAAAAGATTTCTGTGGCCAAGCTCTAATCAAGAGAAACTCATTGATAGTTCACTGGAATCGCTACTGCATGGTCACTTTGTAAGAAATAATCATTTTGGATTTTATGATAATAATAATTCCAGATATATTAATTTAAATAAAGTGAAACTTTAGTGCGACTAAGCAGTTCTTGCAGAGCATTTTGCTTTTTAAAACCTCACCTTGCCTGATGAGGTAAGATGAGAGAACATTGATAAAACTGCTCGCAAACAACTTGCAATTGTTTTTCCAGGCTCTGGTTCACTATATTTGATGAGCTATTATACATGCCCTACACGTGATTGCAAAGGAGTTTATAGCATAGCTAACATATTCTAACCTGACACGCCAGATGGTTTGTTGCACAGAACCATCTGGGAAGTCGTCCTTAGAGACTGTTTAGAAAAGGGCAGGCACTTTCAAAAAAAAAAGATGATTGGATGAACCTCCAACATCTAACAAGAGCAAAAACACATTTTCTATAGAGAAAAGACTGCAGTGCCGTTCTTTACGCTTCTTTCTTTCTGATATAACTGATGCTATCACAGTATCTACACTTAACTATTCAGGAGTCGCAATTGTTTGTTAGAGACAAGTCGCCTCCATGGACGCTTCTTACTGTTGTCACACCTAAAACCAAGCCCATAGCTGCCAGTAAAGTCCCTCCTAGGAAGCTGATTGGTGGTGCGTGGGTGGTGGACACCAACGGATAACTTGAAGCTTGGCAAGATGGATTCTCACCTGATCTCACCAATCCAGCTGCCTCACAAGGTAAAACATATTCAGCCCTGACCGTGAATATGTCGTGCATAAAATGAAAATACACCAGTGTACAGACCGACATTAAACCTAACCCCAGGCATGAAACAGTTCACATATTTACTTTGTATTTTCACATCTGTACAGGGTCTCAATCTGGTAAATAAGGAGAGTTGAGTTCTAAGAGGAATAGCTGGTTCTGATTTGTATATAGTTCTGTGTATTACCTTTTTTGTAGTTAAGTAAGACTAAAGTGGTGCATCTTCCCTCTTGAAACAATCTCTGTAGCTAATCCCATGATCACATTCAGGAGTAGGAATCTCTTAGTTAACTTTCATTCATATGAGATCAATAGTTTCAGTTTATCAGTTTCATAGTCATTCAGTTTCATTTTAATTTAGGTTTGGAGTACTTTTAACTTTGTTACAAATGGATATGAAAGGACTTCGATGAGTTGAGTCAATTTTAGATTCAGATTTAATAGAATGCTATCAAACCATGACACTATGTGCGGGCATAAACAGAGGATGTTTGTACATTTGTGGGACCACAGATATACCGATCAGCCACAACATTAAAACCACCTGCCCCAGATTGTAATATTGTGTAGGTCCCCACTCGACAGCTCTGATCTGTCAAGGCCTGGACTCCTCGAGACCTCTGAAGGAGTCCTGTGGTATCTGGCACCAAGATGTTAGCAGCAGATCCTTTAAGTCCTGTAAGTTGTGAGGTGGGGCCTCCATGGATCAGACTTGTTGTTCCAGCATGTCCCACAGATGTTTGTTCAGACTGAGATCTGGAGAATCTGAAGGCCAAGTCAACACCTTGTCAACAACAGGCCACCTCCATGGTCCAGTTCTGATACTCGCATGTCCACTGTATGTGCTTTTGGTGGTGGGCAGGGGTCAGCACGGTCACCCTGACCGGTCGTACGCAGCGAGCAGCGATGCACTGCATGTTCTGACATCTTTCCATCAGAGCCAGCATTTTCTTTTTTTTTAGCTCTTTTCTGTGGGATCGGACCAGACGGACTAGCCTTCACTTCCCACAAGCATCAATGGGACTTGGGTGCCCATGATCCTGTCACCGGTTCACTGGATGTCCTTCCTTGGGCACTTCTGGGAGGTACTAACCGCTGCATACCAGGAACGCCCCACAAAACTCAGTCTTGTCAAAGCTGCTCAGATCCTCACGCTGTCCATTTGTCCTACTTCCCACACATCAACTTGACGAACTGACTGTTTGCATGCTGCCTGAACAAGATGATCAATGTTTCACTTCACCTGTCAGTGGTTTTACTGTTGTGGCAGATCAGTGTACACTTGACAGAAACTTACGTGCCCACTCAATGACATTAAATTATTAGTCTAATTACAAGCTGTAAAAACTATTTCTACATCACTAAGGAAACCATGTTGATATACTATGTTGATGTAGGCTATTTTAACTACAGAGCAAACCAAAACCTGACCTAAAAACTGAGGTATGGATTCACCATGGTTAACTGTCACACCCCTAATGAATACATTCAAAACTGGTTGCAGGTGTACTACTGTTTAAGAAATGCACTTTGTTTAAATTAGATGCCACTTTAACCAACTTGAACAATATGAGCCCTGCTTACAAAAAAAGCATTTCTATGTGATCCTGCTCTTTTTCTCTACTGGCTTCCAATACACTGGTTGCTCAAACTGCCTAAGGTGGAATTTCACACAGAAATCAGATTTATATTACCAATATCAACAAGCACACAATCAAAATAAAAGATGAAACATTGTAAAAACACGTATGGGACCATGTGATACACTTGTCTAAAATTCAGTTTATTCTAATTGCCTAAAAATTTCAATCCAGTTCTAACATGTAGTACCAGTTTGTAGTACCAGCAGAACAATATCAAGTTCGACTTGATTAAACTCTGCTCATTTTCATTCAATCTCTGTGTTTGCATCCTTCTGTCTGGAGGAAAACTAAGTGGGATGTGATTCTCAGTTGCACTTTGTTAAATTGCATAAGACAGACTCGACATTTCCATCTCGTCTGGTACATCAGTCCACTGACAGTACATATGAATGGCTCATATGTGAACAAGTTATTTTAGGTTGTGATGCAAATCTCAAATGTCTTTGGTTCATTATTCACAATCCACGAAGCAGTTTATCACTCTGTGCCCATCGTGTTAGGTAAGACGGGCCAATCACAGATACAGGACTGAATTCCAAATGGTACAACTCTGCCTTTATGAGCAAAATTCAATAGAAATTCTGAAAACATCAAGTGTAATTCAAATTATTGTAATAATATACTAACAGATGTTGTGACAAGACCTCAGGATTAGTACATTGAGAGAGTGGAGCCTGAAAACAAAGGAAAATTCTGTTTTCTTACAACCTTTGTCTTATGTCGTAGTTATGGCCCTCAATCCTATTGGTTATGATAACAGTTGAGATCTGGGGACAATGTAACTCCACATAGCTTTAATGCATGAAGCAATGACAAAAGTCAGAGTCACCATATTATTTAAATCCAAACTGAAGTGAGAATGAAAGTGAAAGTTAAAATTTTTACCAGTGTTAGGGGTTAAAAAAGTATCATATGACTGTAACACACAGTCACGTATTACTTTTTGCAGTAACAAAGTAATATAAAGTAGTACTATCATGTTTTGTTTGTTTTTTTTATAATATTATTACATTTACTGTGTCGAGTAACGTGTGACCAAGGACACCCGCTTCACTTTAGAAGTGGTGGAGCCAAAATGTGTCTGAAAATACAGCAAAATCCAGCTGGTGTCAAGAAATGTAACAGCCTCTATACTAATGCTTAAAACTATAAACCAGAGGGAAAATGACAGACTACTCAGACCAGAATCAGGCATGATGGCAGCTCGCTATAATATTTTGACCTACGTTACAAGAGCAGAGAACAGCACGATCTGCTCCGCCTACAGCACAAAATTAAGATTAATATATTACTTCAGTGCCTTTTTATTGGATATTAATCATTTATGCAGTTATTTTGACAAAAGCCACACAAACACTACACAGACACTAACACAAACACTAACTTATTACTTTCAAATGACAGTAATTAGTCATATGTAATGTATTACATTTTGAAAGTAATTTGCCCAATATTGGTTATTACTCAACCTGTCTGCTGTAAATATCTACTTCATCTTTCAGATGTAATTCCAGCTGCTAATGTGACTGTACTGTACTGACAACGGTTGTGTGCTCATGCAGTTTTACAACACTGGATGACTGTAACAGACATTTCAGTTGCACTAAGTTTTGCGTTTTTCTCTAAACGGCAGATAATATAATATTGTTAAATTAAAACCGTGAATCTGTTTGGTTGCCTTGTATAAACGATGCTATCATAAGTGGTATAAATGGCATTGTAATTGTAATTACATTAAATTACCTTTTACACAATTTGGACACAGGTTTTGCTGCCATGACTGGAAATATATGAGAATGGCACTCATGTGTGCAGACATTCTGCACACTGTGTGTTTTTTCCTTTGTATATTATAATCACAGACATAACCAATAGGAATAATGGCAAATGCTACGAAAAAAGGATTGTATAAACAGAATTTTACCTAAAGGTCCAGTGTGTAAGATTTAGGGAGATTTGTTGTCAGAATATAGCAGAAATGGAATATAATATTCAGAAGTATGTTTTCATTAGTGTATAATGAACTGAAAATAAGAATTGTTGTGTTTTTGTTACCTCAGTATGAGCCCTTTATATCTACAGAGGGAGCAGCTCCTCTTCCGTGGAGTCCGCCATGTTGCTCCGCCATGTTTCTACAGTAGCCCAGAAGAGAAAAAAACAAACACTGGCTCTAGATACAGCCTTTGGCGTTTTTCACGAGTTTCAAGGCCTCCGTAGTTTCTCCTATATGCTTGGAAGGGGAGGGTGAGATGAGGTGTTTGCAATCTGCAAGCTCACCACTAGATGCCACTAAATCCTACACACTGGTCCTTTAAGGTCTGGTGATATTCTATATTTTTTTTCTGATTGTCTCAAAATCTCATGGCGCAGACCCAAACCAACAGTGAATGTGTCCTACTAACAAGTATTGCGCATCAAAGCCTGATATTTGTGTGCCACAGAGCTTCAATGTTGTCTAAAAACTATTACAACACATCAGTGAGCGACGTGTTCCTTCATTACCATGAACACACACACTGGACTTAAAGGGATAGTTCACCCAAAAATGAAAATTCAGTCATTATCTACTCACCCTCATGTTGACTGAAGGTCGGGTTTAGTTTTTTAGTCTACAAAACACTGCTGGATTTCAGAATAAAACAGTATTAAAACATAAAATGCCTCCATACTGCTCATCTGGTGTTTTTAGCTTGAATTTTCCCTGTAGATCCTTAGCTTGGAGCCACGTTCACATGCACATGCACACTGGGTGTGCGTGTTGTGACGGTGTGCAAACGGCATGTTGGAGGCATTTTATGTGTTTTTTCCCCAGTTGTTTTTTATGTTTGAAAACTGGTCACCATTCACTTCCATTCTTTGGGAGATTCTGCAACACAGTTTTCCTGTGAAAATCCAGCAGTGTTTTGTGGACTGAAAAACTAAACCCGACCTTCAGTCGACATGAGGGTGAGTAGATAATGACTGAATTTTCATTTTTGGGTGAACTATCCCTTTAATTTGGACTCAATCCCACATACACCACCCTGCTGCCCCAAATACTCTCAACAGCACTTAATCAGCTGCTGAAAATAGTCCCAAACACATACACAAATTCCTCCTCTATAAGTTTACTAAAAACTACAATGTCCAGCTGTTTTAGAGCACTGCTGTTTTTAAAAACTATATATTTATGACCTTTTTTAAAATATTTCCATCTTCAGTAGGAACCGATGTGTTTGGGGCTGAGGCAAGGACAAAGCAGGGAGTACTGAGAGATGGTCAAACACATGGTTAGTTTTGGTCTTTTCATGAGAAGTGTTGAAAATACAAAAAAATATATAGAATAACATCAGATATTTGAGTTTTTTTTTTTTTCTGTCTAATTACCCAAATCCCTGACCAAGTCTCAGTCCACATTCAGTGTCTGACAAACCTTCATGACAAGTTAGGACTCCAGCATCAACCAGCATCAGTCAAACTACCACTTTAACACCAGCATCCACCGTGGGTTTTCTTCTTAACTCTGATAAGTAAAGCTGGACTCACCCTTTAAAAATCTCAACACACACTGCCCCCCCTGCAGCCACACATAAGTTTTAATGTATCCCATTTCCTCTACCCCACGCTCAGATCACACATACACACACACACACACAGAGCTAAAAGGCCTGTCAATGCATGGATCTTCCATTCTTAACTGAGTGCCTCTCCCCAGTTAAACGTTGTACATCAGTCCGCAGAGCCACAGATACACAGAACCAACGCTGTCAGTCCGAGCATGTTCACTCCCAGCTTCTGTCCCGCCCCCCTCTCATCCAGCCCTCTGTCTCAGTATCTATAGTCTCTCATAACGCTGCTGTGTACTACGCCAAGCCCATCTCCTCCAACACACTCCGGGGTGACTCGTCCTCCTGTAAAAACACACAGACGTTAGAATGGACCAGTCAGTTACACTTAAAAACACGTTTAAAAAACAACAATTATACACAGAAATTTCAGAGGTTAGTCACTACAATCAGACATTTTTCAGTCATGCTGAAACATACAGAAATGTGTAAAGACAAATAAACTGTGTATGTAGGGTATGTAAACTAGTGTATGGCAGGCCATAGACCATGCTGCCCTGGAAGAGCAAATAAAAGTCATGAAACCCAAATTTATGGTTAGAAGTTAGAAGTTGTTGGCCCATCAGACAGCAGCTCCTCTTGCCCAGCGCGTATTCCCCAGTGGCCCACCCAACCCAGCAAACTCGAAGAGATGACAGCTCGTAAAACCAGTGCGGTTTGGCCATGTTTTAATCTAGAAGGTGAAAATAAGGGTGAATGTCGGCTATGTCAGAATAAACTGGTATACAATCACACGCCTGGAGCAACATGTGACCACATTCAGCACAGACACGGACGTTAACCTGCAAGCAGAGAAGCTGCTGGCACTGCTAACATCAGCTCCAGGTAAACAATGTTGTTTGTTTGTTTGTAGGTTAATGTGCAATGTTGGTATTGCATGTCCCAAAGTGGTACACATTTCTGCTGCATTTAAAATACAATTTGGCGATTGTAGACTGTAATTAACGGCTTCAAATGGCTCTTAATACACACAGTATTTTTTCAGACGAGGTTTAGCATTATCAATTAATAAATTTTACTCAATTCGAACTCCTTCTGAGTGTTTTAATTGACTTAATTCATTTAATCGACAGCAAAATTAGCCACCAGCAACATCCCTAGTAATCAGTAATTATTTTAAATCCAAATTTGCTCTTGGGCCTGATTATGCCCAGACATTTATTACAAAAATTCTACAATCAATTCTGCGACCTAATCATATAACAATCCATATCAGCTGTCCCTCACAAACTAGTGCAACAAAACCTCTGCTCCGCTTAATCTGCTTCTTCGAGTCCAAACCAACTCAACAACAAATTAAGCTGTTATTTCACTCCAGACTCCTTTGGCAAAAACTGTAATTTTACCTAACAGGACACGGAAGTTGCTGGTCTACTGCTGCAGCCCCACAGCAAGTAACGTTAGGTCAGATCAAAACTAACATATTAAAACACCAAAGTCACACAGTAACACAAACAAACTGACCCACCGAGGAAGCAGTAGGGCAGCAGCTCCTGTGTTCTGTGAGATAAAATGTCACTGCGTGTTTGAAGAGAAAACAGATGGCAGCTTCAGTCCCTGTCGCAAAGCGCAGTCTGACATCACAGTAAAGTGGTGACAGTATTCCAAGTACACTCAAACTGATAATGATTTTGTCGGTGCCTAAGTGTGTTTTGCTGCTGACCCTGTCCACAGCAGTATACTGGTTAGCTTCCTACGCCGGTACTCCTGAGGGAGATTACCCTACACAATCTTGAGAAATGGTCTTAACACCAAAGTGAGCTGTTTTTTCAACTAGACTTTCTAATTTTTATGAATGTTTATTTTGTCTCACATTTTTCTGGATACTTAATAAGGCTCTCAACCTTGATATCATGTCTGCATTTTTACTAGTTTTTAGTAAATTTAAATTTAAATTTCCAGATGTTTTAAACACTTGTGCTGTCGGGGCTCCCCCCTGTGTATCACTGAGGACGCCGCTTCTGAAATAAAGACCATCCCTGATAATATGAGTAGAAAGGCTGTGTGACTGCAGGCACAGTGTACTTCTGCTGTATTCATTTCAACAAAATGAGTTGGTTGGACTTCACTCAAATTTGTTTTGTGAGAAGTGACAGTCCTTAGAGAAGCAGAGTGCAGGTGCTTCAGTCACAGCAGGCTGAAGTTTACCCAACAGTCTGCGTGAAGCCTCCACCTTCTAGCCTTCACCGTGCCACTTCACCGTGTTACAGCTGGGTGTGCCCTCATATGTAGTCCCACCGGGAAGTTGCGATCGCAACAATTAACGCAAATTGAATCAATCTCTGTGAATTCTGCATGACCTTGCAATTTTGTCCAAAGTCTGCAAGTTTTCTGCAAATTTGACCAATCACGGTTGCTTCCCACACCTGCTACCAATCATAGCAGTCACCTGTCTCAATTAAACAAGTTTAATTATTTACAGTTATTTGGTATTTATATTTTTTGATTTTCTCACTGGGACTAAAAAGAACACCAGGTTTGTCATTGTTATTGACATTTATCGATGCTCTGTGCCTCTTTGTATTTTGTAATTTTGTGTGTGCCGTTTTGACTTTGAGTTTGAGCTCCAAAAAAGATTTTGCTTCTTTGTGAAATACTCCCCAGGTGCACTTCTTCATCCACAAATGAAGCAGATTTTGTTAGAATTTTTGCAGTCCTGAGGCTTTTTGGCAAGGTTACTCAGAGCACTCAGAACAGAGTGTGTTTTTATTCTCCCTGGAACAAGTTGCCTTTGATTTTTAATGAATTACTGAATTATAGAAAAAAAAACTTCTTTTTGCAATTTTCGTTTGGTCCTGCAATTTCATTGCAAAAAAATGTCTTAACAACAGCTCAATTTTTGCTGTGAAAGCTGCTGTGAAACCAGGCATTATAGGCCACAACAATCCCCAAAAAAGGCCCTGCTCAGTCTAGGAGGGACTGCATATGTCCATGACATAACTTTCTAGCAGACTTCATGGAAATATGTTCCATTTCTATTGATGCAGAAACAGGAAAGAAAATCTAAATATCATTGTTGGAGGTGGTGGTGAAGCTCAGGTTACCTCCTGCAGTAAGTCTGCTTGTTCAATGGCCTTGAGGACGCTCTTCTTAGACGTGTCTTGGATCTCTCCTCCCATCAGAAACTCATCTAGAATGAAGTAGGCCTTCTCAAAGTTAAAGATGATGTCCAGCTCACACACCTGCACAAACAAACACCAGGGAAAGTCTTCACATGTTCCTTACTGAACTCTGGAACCTTTAGTTCAGTTGTGTGAAATAAACTACAGAAAGAGAGAGAGACAGCAAACAGAGAGATTCACAGATCTGTGACTTACACTGCCAAAGTATTTATCCAGCAGCTCTACAAAACGGTGGATGACTTCCAGTGTGATCAGCTCGTTGTCCTGCTCTTCAATTGCACAACAGAAATACAGGCTGGCATATCTGCACGAATACAAACGCACAAAAAACAGAAACAACACATCAGTATAATAACACACTGACATAAGACACTGTTCTTTGTGGCAGAGTTGAAAATAAGTCTAAAACACACATTTTTTGCGCGTAGATATGTGAAGTAAAAATCACTGTCTGTGTGTTCAAAGTGTTAAGCTGCAGTTCCTTCATTTGCCACTAGATGTAGCAAACACCAGATAATGGATTTTACTCTACTGTTACATACACATCTGTTGGGCTGTTTAGACCAGTGGCATTTATTTCCCCAACTAACAATTACTTCATTACCCAGACTGCATCATTAAGCTCGGAGCTCGTCTTTATTGACACACTGTCTGCGGGCTGTATTATGAAGCAAGCTCAACACAGCCAGGCTTTCTTTGCATGAGCTGGCTTGACAAAACTTCAAACCCCGATCAGAGGTAACAGGTATCACAACGGTGGTTATTAACTTTATTTGGTAACTCAGGCTTTCTTTTTCGGGCTCGGTGTGCGCTCAAATAATAAGGAGAGTTTGGTGGGTCATTTGACTCTTCTTCCGCATGCGAGCTTCCCACTTCAGTCAAGATAAACAAAAAAATTTTTAAAAAAAAGATTATAAACAAATATGTCTTACAGTAAAAAGCAAACTGTTGCTGCAAATAACACAAGAGGAATGCTGGCGGAAAATTACTATTCAACTTTAAGTGCTTTTAATGCCTGATGTTTATTTCTAACGTGATGTTAAGGAATGAAACTTTATGGACCAGATTTTATCATGATGCTGTCAGTCTCACACTGTCCCTTTATAAAGGAGACATCGAATTCACTTGAGTTTTTGGCAAAAAGCAAAGTAAAATGAAAGTTACTGTTTAGGCTTTCGGGGTATTTAGAACTCTTGAAGGCATGGTTTGAACACTGTCATCTGAAACATAGAAGTTGCAACTGTTTTTTATAATTCAATTTATAATTGGCCGATCATTTCTGCTCTATAGTTAATAATTAAATATGACTAGATGTGGAATCATTAAAATATTTAATAAAAATATTTATTTTGAGATTACATTTTCTGACTATAAAAGCAGTTTATTAGCCACGATACATCTGAAAAATCATCTCTGTTCAGCACAAATGATGTGCTGGTATCCACAGTAACAAGTGTCATCAGGTCCTTTAGCAAGAATCTCTGGAATAAATATGAAAACATAATTCAGTTGTTTTTACTTGTTAGCTTTATAATGAGCATTGATATACATACACATCTGATCCTTTTTCTTAATTCAGGGTTCTATTTTACTCTATTTGATTTTATTTATAGTTATTTACAGTATTTTTGAGAGCTGCAACAATCAATCAATTATTAAATTAATCTACTATTTTGATGATGGATTGATCTGTCTGAATATTTTTTTTAAGACAAAAAGGTCAAAATTATCTCATTTCAGCTTCTTAAATGTGAATATTTTCTGGTTTCTTCACTCCTCTCTGACAGTAAAATGAATATTTTTGGGTTGTGAGTAAAACAAGACATTTGAGGACGTTAACGCTAACTACTAACAGATTAATCAATAAAATAATCGACTGATTAACTGACTATGAAACTAATTGTTAGTTGCAGCCCTGCATTGTATGTTCTGTATCAGAAATATCAGTCAAAATATAAATATTGGAATTTGTTTTTACTGCCATAATATCAGCATCTGTTCCAAAATCCAGTATTGGTTGGGCCCTAATTCTTACATCTGAGAAGCTGAAACTCTCAACTTCAAAAATACCTTACACAACTAATTATCAAAGTAGTTTCTGATCGATTTTATGTTGATTGATTAATGGACTAATCATTCCAGCTCTGCTCTCAACTCATGTCTTATAATCTGATAAGAGCTGAGATTTACACTCACTACATCAGTTGAAGTCAGGGTCCACGTTTGCCATATTTAATTAAAAATAAACACACAAAATGCCAGGCATGCAGGTAAGGGTTAACAGGAGGTTTGTGATGAAGCGCAGAGCCTCTATTAAAGTGCAGTGTTCCCTCAGTCCATCTCCACTGCAGGAAATCCCTCTGTGCTCCACTCATCACCCACCCACTCGCCCACACACAGGCACAGGCAGCTCATAGGTTCTCCTTTGTTTTGTTTGTCCACCCCTGCATTCTGCTCACAGTAATGAGCCCTGACACACGCTCATCTCTCTGTGTGTGTGTGTGTGTGCGTGCAGTTAGATCAATGAGAGTGGAATGCTGGGTCTCACCCTTCCCACCCACCTAAAATCTAATGCTGCTCAGCCCACATACAAACAGACATGAACTTTCATTGGTCTGTGGGAGGTGAACTAAAGTAAAGAGTGGAGACACTAAAAGCAGAAAATCTGCTGCTTTACTGAAGATAAATTTAACACTTTTTATTGCTAACTGGAAATCAAATAATCACTGATACAAGTCAAACAAAAATACATATATAAAATAAAATAGACTTAAAAAAAATATCTATATGTAACATCAAACTTAAAATACAGGTATATATTTGACTTGCGTAGGGATTTCTTGCCTTTGAGATGAAAACTAGTTTTCCACCCTAACAGTAACAAACCCAGTGGGGTTTTTTAAAGGCTGCTGTCTAAATGTTGGTTATTCCAGTCATCAGTCGAGTCCCCTTAAGTCAAATCTCCTTTTGTCAGTTGAATCACTGCATGTTTTTAAACTGCATCACCGCAGACAGGGAAAAACAGGATAACAGCACGCCAGGCTAGTCTTGTCTCAAAATCGTGATGCAGGGCAGCGTGACTCATTTCTGTTCTGGTGCTCTCAGCTCTGGCGGTGTCCACTGGTGAGGTCAGCTAAACTGCTTTTGAACCAGACACTTGCACCGCTTCCTCTGCTGCCACCCAGTGTGACCAACACTTGAGCTGACAGAGCTGCCAGGACCCACACAGGAGGATGGAGTGAAATATGTACTACACACGTTATGTGCGCATGTTTCATCATCTACAAATATAAGCAAGACATATAAAAGTGTATGGCAATTTGTGTAATTTATGATGCTCACAAATGCACTGGACAATCCACAATTTGAGCAAATATAAAACAACTTAACCACTGGCTTATGAGAAGCTTCCTGTTCTTATAAATGTCTAAAAATATTTGTGAGGGTTTTTTTGCATTTATTTATAGCAGGGATGCTATGCAATACTCAGACTCAGTACTGGTCTGATACTGGCCAAATTTAGGGATGCACAATAAGGGATAAGGGATGCATGAAGAGATGCACTGATTGCAGTTTTCTCGGCCAGTTCTGGTTCCTGATTTTTTTTGGCTGATTCTGATTTTCAGTCGTTCTAAGAATTATAAATGACAGAATATACAAACATTTTTGTGACTTTTCTTGAAAGTAAAATTAAATTGGATGTTCATAATCAGACACTGATTATCAGTGGAGTTTGATTAACATGCTGTCCTAATAACGGTGAAAAAGAACATTAAAAATGATCTTAGGAATTGGTCAATTGGTCAATACTAGTCGTTGAAACTAGGGCTGACTTTCAATAGTCGAATATTCGACGATTCGATTCGGAGAGGTCTGATTCGACTATGAACCTCGCAGTCGAATCGTCGGAAAATGTTGTTATGTAACTAGACCATACCATTCTGACAAGGCGGCGGTGCCCACGACTGCTGAGCAGAAATTGATACATAGAATGTCTTTTTTTCAATATATAAAAGCCTATTTTTGATACAAAATCATCTCCATGTCTCCCTCACAAGTCGTTTATACTATTAATCAATATCTCAATCATGCGATGTCAGTTATCTGTCGGCGCATGCAGCCGCCCGCCACTAGTCGGGGCCGCGGCCCTCAGACGGCAGCCTCTCGCCCAGCGTGTACGCCCTGATCACCTAGGCAACCCCGGATGTTTATGTCAAAGTCGGACAGATGAAAACCAGCGCGGTTTGGCAGTGTTTTAATCTAGAAAATGGAAATAATGTTGAATGTAGACTGTGACAGAATAAGCTGATATATAATCACTCGACTGGAGAAACGTGCACACATTAAACACAGACACGGAAATCTGCAGGTGGAGCTGCTGCTGTCAGCTGCAAACGTCAGGTCTAGTTTACCTGCAGACTCCGTGATCCTCTTCGGTCTGAAAAGTTGAAGCATTTTGTGAGTTGCTCTAATGTTTTGTACGTTAATGTGTTTGGTTTGTATTGCATATTTAGCGTGCATAGCGCACATTTCAGCGGCATTTAAAGTACGATTTGGCGATTGTTGACTGTGATTAACGGCTTCAAAGGCTCTTAATCGCACAGTATTTTTTTCCGACAGTGTTTAACATTATAAATTAATAAATTCTGCTCAATTTTAACTGCTTTCTGACTGTTTTCTTAGTGTTAGACTAGTCGACTAGTCTAAATTAAATTTTGCGTTTAATAGACAGGGAAATTAGTCGCCAGGAACATCCCGAAGAAAAAGTCACGGGGGGGGGGGGGGGGGGGGGGGGTCGACTATTCGTTGACTACGGCAAAATCTGACGAATCAGATTCAACTATGAAAATCCTTAGTCGAAAACAGCCCTAGTTGAAACTATTTATTAATATTTCATTCATGCACAATGCCAGTTGTCTGTTGCCTCGAAGATGTTATGCAGCCACCCACCACAAGTCGGGGCTGCGGCCCATCAGACAGCAGCCCCTCTCGCTGTGTGCCCCGATGGTCCAGGCAACCCTGGATGTTTATATCAGTACCAAACCGCACTGTTTTGGCACTGTAATAATTTAAATAATGTTGAATGTAGACTATGACAAAATAAACTGGTATATAATCACTCGACTGGAGCAACATGTGACCACATTATGCACAGACTTGGACTTTAACCTGCAAGCAGAGCTTCAAATTGCTCTGTTCAATTTTAAATGCTTTCTGAGTGTTTTCTTAGTGTTAAACTAGTCGACTAGTCTAAATTAAATTTTGCATTTAATCAACAGAGAAATTAGTCACCAGCAACATCCCTACTCAGCTGGTTTGGATATGATACAGAATTTGAACTAAACTGTATTCTAGATTTAGGTACTGGACAGACAGCATGACCTTTTCAGATATTTACAGCTACGCCAGTATTTTTTTGAAGAAATTAGGAAAAATGAAACCATTGCAGAGCCTAGTGATGTGGTGCAGTTGGTGGTGCAGGCATACACTGGCAGCTCTAAATCTGTAGTTACAAAACTTTACCAGGGAATTACAAATGGGAGAAAGAATTAAATGATAAAATATCCATTCAGTAATGGGAGAACATGTGTTGACAGAATCTTGTTCGTTGCTTTGTTACTCCTAAAATGAAAACATATTTAATATCAACAAAAAATACATGTTGGAGAAATTGTGGGGATGGGGAGGCACCATCACCACATTTTCTGGAGCTGCCCCAAATTAGAAATAGTTTAGGAAAGCATTTTGAGAATCATGCAGCATATTCTTGGTAAACAGATCCCGATGACATGCATGTTACTTTATTTGGGTGGTCTACCAGAAGGAATAACAGGAAATGAAAAATACCTCCTGAAAATATTAACTGTAGCAGCAAAAAAAGCGATCACTTGTAAATGGTTACAAACCAGCTCACCTACAGTACAGTAGATAATTGGATTGAAATGATTAAAGAGATTCGTGAGATGGAAAGACTGACTTTCCTTCTGAGACTGAGAAAAGATACACACATCGCAAGACGGACTAAATGGATAAAATACATGTTGGAATAAGATATTTGGTTGGTGACTACCAATCTTGTAGAGTTATACAAATTATGAAATGACTGTATAAAGACACATGTACATATTCTACAATATATGCCTGTTAGATTGAAATTTATGGATAATATAGTGCCTGGCGACTTTTGTTGTTATACTGTATATTTGTTTTGTTTGCTTTTGTTCTTTCTCAATAAAAATGATTAATAAAATCTAAGTGTCAAAAAAACACTGATTATTAAATAACTTTAACATTTTCTCCAAAAGTGTGCCTGATTACACCCAGGACTTATTGTATTATTACATCAAGATTATGTACCAGATGGGGGCATGATATCATAAGATCTCATAGGAAACATGATTTCATGTGATCTCGTGTGGAAGCAGACGTAAACAAACCGGTGACAGATGTGGTTTAACAGTTTCCTGCATCAAAGCTTTGCGGTGAGAAAAACGGAAGCAGAAGTTAGACGAGTCTGCATGAGAAAATGTTTGAGGAGACGCATCAACACCCAGAACAGGAGGCGAGATTTGAACTGTCAGCCTGTGAGCAACAGTCTGCTGCTGGCTAACATTAGCCTGAAGAGCTAGGAGGTTTACTGTTGTTGGGCAATACTGTCAGCTGCTCCATCTCCTTGGAGACAGTCAGTCTTCTCTTCTTTATCCTGTTCTTGGAATCTATCATGAACACCAACTTCACAAAAGCATGTGTTGAAGCGTGTGTTCCTGTGACCAACGCTATTGTGGGTGTGACGTTACTGACTGTCATGGCACGCATGATGTGGCCGTCGTGCGAAGCGTGTGTGAATTTGACCGGTACAGAATCTGTGACGCTGACCAGCCCGTCAAGCTGAAAACCAGCCAGTTCCGGTCTCTGTCTGGTCGACCGTTGCATTCCTAGATGCATGTCTTTGGTACTGGCCAATAAATCCTTTAGAATTAAACGTCATATCAGTCTCACTGATCCAGATCGATCGTGACGCCCCTACTGCTGACCCAATCTTCACCTGAGGTGTCCAATCAGAAGTTAGCCAATCAGAATGCAATCATCAGTGTTTTCTGTGATAACGGCATTAAGAGTAAAACATGCAGTTGTGTAGCAAACTATACTGTCAGACAGTTACCAGTGGACAATACAAACATTAAATAAATCTATTTACAATTAATTAAATACCATTGCCTAGAACATGTTGCTATGGTTACCGTGGTTATTATGGCATTTGAACAGACTTTTACACAGAACCAGGGCACACATAATGATTATTTTTTAAATGATTAATATATCAATTATTTTTTTGATTAATCTATTGATTAATTTATCAACTAATATAATGATTATTTTGTTATTATTCAATTACATGCCAATTAATTTACCTAAAATAAATAGCAAAAACTTGTCTCATTAATATTTCAATAGTTTATTCAATCAGAATCCTGAAAAACAGACATATAAAGCACATTAGAATAATGATAATAGTGTCATACCAATTTCCACCCTATTTAATAGACTCTATGTTAGCTGCCTAATCAGAAAAATACTGGACCTCAAATTCAAAAGGATGCATAGTAATTTAATAATTAAACAGTGTGTCAACCCTTCACGCGAGATGGATCACGAGACTTCGTATATCTCTTAATGGATGCACGTGTGAAAATATCGCGAGATATACAAAGTCTCGTGATACATCGACTCCTTTACATGCTACCTGGGAGGCTACAGTTGACATTTCAGCTAAAAACAAGGTGTAAATGGCGTCTTTTGTGGTTAAATTTTAATGTCGCAGCTCACGGACACTTGGATTACACCACACGAGCAGGATGGAGACATTTTGTGTTTGTTTTGTGTTTTTTTTTTTTTTTTTTTACATGTTATCCGTGGTCTCCATTCACTGCCATTGTACTGGATTTGGCTGCAACCCTGTTTTCTGCTGAAACTCCAGGATTGTTTTGTGAACTGAAGATCTTCATCCATCCTCACATCAGCACAGGGGTGAGTACATACTGAGTGGACTATCATTCTGGGGTGGAATATCACTTTAAGGTGGAAGGAGAGGAGCAACGATCAGCTGTAACAAACGAGAGCGGCTGAGTGACACACAACGCAGCATTAAACAACTTCAAGCAACTCTGTGGTGAAGAAAGTAACTCTCCTCTGGCTGTTCACCTCAACAACTCTGTACCTGCTCTGCATCATGCACAGCGATGTTTCCTCAGAGCTAACGGTTGCAGCAGAGAGGCTGCTCTCACTGCTGGAGGCATCACATTAACAACACCACACACAGCAGAGTACTCCGCTCCCCCCTCACTTGTCATACGGGCTGGAGACAGTATGATGCTTTCAAACTGATTAATTCATTAATTGATGCCACTAACTTTTTAAAGTAAAAAAAGCTGTGGACTATTTAATTGTCAGTTAGGTTTCATATTGTATTTAAGGGAAACTGAAGCAACAGGCTGAAAATTGTGTCTCCTTTTAATTCAGTCAAGAAGAGATTCTGAAACAAATCGGACAAAAGGATTCCCTGCCTTAAATGTAACATGTGGCTCATGTTTACTACTAAACTAGGCTATTTCTTGAGTTTTGGTGAGGATGGTTGATTGTGAGCAGCTGCAGATGGATACGATCTGACTGACGCCCCCTGACTTAAAAGCTTTACATTTTTATGTGTCAAGATGCATCGAGAATCGTTTCATCATCGAATCGTAGCCCTCTAAATCAGAATCAGATCTAATCATGAGGTACCCAGAGATTCCCACCCCAAATTTTGAGCATGTCCTAATTAATTAGTCTGTCCAGTTAAAGAATCTGGATTTCTGATCTGGGCTGTTTGGCTAAACTACCAGTAAGATGGTTGTGTTAGGAAGTAAGTGTTTAATTTTGGGGTTTTTAACTGAAACTTTATACGCGTAAATGTGGGTTGCTAAACTATTTAGAATGCCTGAAATTCCATACATTACGTTTGGGTGCAGCTCTAATAGTAAACTAAGTTTCCTTTCTATTGGTGTCATGGTGATAAAAATCATTCAGTGCAATAATGCATCATCAATACATGTTTATTGTATGTTTCAATTTATTTAGAACTATTTAAAAGAAAAGAATGAAACTATTGCCTATAACTGCACCATAGTGAATTAATGCATCATATCTGTCAAACTGATATTGAACCTGTCGTGTTAAATAAATACTAGAGGTGAGTACTTGAGCAGTCACAGCTCATTAACATGAATTTCAGAAGTTGGCAAAATACTGGAATGAAATTCTTGGCTGTTGTCTGGTTGATGTGCTCTCTAGAAGCTGGTGTCTGTAATATTTACACTCAGCCGATGATGAGAAAAAGCGAAGATGGTGTAAAAAGACAACCTCATTGAAGAGTCACTGACATGGACACTTCCGTAGCTGTCCAGCAGAAATGACTGCAGCATTCTGACAGTTTATGATTGAACAATTTTACCTTTTGTAGACAATCTTGAGGTCTCTCCATTCTAGAAAGCTGCACATCTTTGGTTTGCGGGCAAGCACTATCTGCATGAGCTCCCTGACCATCTTCTTCTTGTCGCGCTCGGCAGTGGCTGTGTACCACTTCTGCAGCCGCAGCTTCCCCTGCCGGCTGAACAGCAGCATGAAACGCATCTGCAAACAGGACAGGGACACAAAACCAGTCAAGAAAAGGAGAGACGGAGCAGTCTGTCCAGAGTCTCCCATACAGCTGCACAGGACTGAGGTTTAAGTAGGCGAACATTAAATCTGATATAGTTTTAAATTTATAGCCTGTTCTCTCATAAACCTCTCAGCTGATTCCTGTACAAAAGGCTCTGACAAACCAACTGAGTGCTACCTTCCCCTTCACAAGTTTTCTACAGTTTGGTCTGATGTTCACGCCACAAACACAAACATCATGTACTGCAGCTAAAGGACATGAAAACCTACATAACCTGATAATAGCCTACTGTACAGGAGCATTTTATTCACAGGAAAGAAACTTTCGACAGGCATGAATATTAAGACATACTGCACTGCCTCTGGGATGATGACAGCTTTAATAAAACTCATGCAGGTACTTTACCACCTACTGGTTACTTTACTTACATCTGCCTGCTACCGGTCTTGCACTCTATGGTCTTTATGACAAAGAAAGAATGTGGGGGAGGTGTGGTTCCTGTTTGTTTTACAGCACCAGGATACTTGGAAGGAGGATATATAAATATTTGTCGAGAGCTTTTTAGAATGTATCTATTTGTTTAGTGCAAAGAACTTTGTGTTGTAAGTGAATGACCAAAGCTACTGTTCAACAATCTGCATTAGTCTTCTGAATTTGGACGACATGGCCGATGTATGGGGACAGCTGAGTCATTGAGTAGAACACTGAGGCATCACAAGTCTGTTAAAAAACACTGTGTAATGGAAGGCCTTAAAAAAAACCACCAGAACCATTTTTAGTTTGGCCCTTGTTCTCTTTTCTACAGTGACCTCAAGTGAGTCTGGGGAAATGCCAATCACTGAGCCAGCCTTTCTGATCATCTTAATGATCCTGTTTTTATCATCTGCAGTGATGCTGCCCCCTCAGCAGAGCACAGCATGAAAGAGGACACTGGCTTAGATTTCCTGATTGAAAAATACAAAAAAGCTTCTTGCTGATACCAAACAGGCTTGGGCGGTATCTATTTTTTCATACCCTCCGGACATTTTACCAGTGTGTATGGTATGGTATTATGATGATATTTATGTAAAGCAGCTCAGCTCATCTCTACTCCACTGCAGATAGTACTCCCTCAGCGTAGGCGGAGCTGACTGTCGTATATCCGCGCTGTTCCCGCAGTTGGGAAACAATACACACACAGCCGCCTTTCTTCACTGACCAGCTCAAACCTACACTATACATACACTGGTAGACCAACAACTTCTCTGCTCACCTTTTCCTTCACTCAGCGCACATTCACCGTCACTCTCTGACACCACAGACAGTAATTACTCTGCCACTCGTCCTCTCTCACGCTCTCCGGAATTACACACTCACTCTGCTACTCTCGTCTGACCAGTCAGCAGTCTGCAGTGTTTGTTGGCTCACCTTTATCAGCAGGACTAAACCCAAAATAACCGCAGCCAGGGGCAGGGGCATTTTTCATTTTTTTTACTAATTATTCCCGTAACTTTACCCCCCAGACGCCATGTTTCTCAGCTCAGCTGCGTTGCCTTGTCCATCAGTAGAGAGACTGACTTCTTGTGACTTGTGCTGCGCACTACAACACATCACCTCAATACAGCCTCTTTGTATCATCTTAACGCCTTGCCTTAACAGAAAGAGGAGTGTCTGTATTTTTGGCAGGATTTCTTAACACCCTGGTATACCGTAATACTTTTATAATGCCCAAGCCTAATGACAAAGGAGCCCTCTTGATTACAACATCAGTGCTCTTTTTCTGATTTACTTCACTGTCGAGGTAGGTGCCATTTGTAAGACTGGACGATCTCTATCTGCAGAGTGACAGCCACTGCTCCATGATGAGCTCTCATCCAGCGGTACAGGACACACCCACTCAGCCAGAGCTAAGCGCTCTGAGCCGGGTGAAGAGTGAGAGGCAGCCTCTTAAAATGTGGTGAACTAAGGATGTCTTTCAACCAAACCAGAGCGGGTCATTGTTGGGACTGTGGAAAGACTAACACATCCCCCAACCCTACTGCTGACCCTTAATTATCGCTGGGAAGACTTCCTTTTCCCTTTCAAAAATGAATAATTAAATCTTTGGTCTTCCCAACTTTTGTTTTTTTGCATTACACCATCTGACAAATAATTCCACCTCTCTTTTATAAGCCAGGTCATTGCCTTGGCTACAGCAGATCCACTAGAGAAGTCACCAGACTATGCCTAGGCCTATAGTCAGCGATACAGTGTGAATAAAAAGTAGGATAAAGCTGTGCCCTGCGGGGCTGCTGTTTTAGTTAAGATCATGTCAGACAGGTTGTTATCAAGACTGACAAACTGAGCTTGAGAAGAGACATTTCACAAATGAAACATGAGCTTGCAAATCCATCTGACTCCCAGGCCACATTAATGCTATAATTAACAGCCTCCACTCTAGAGTCCTGCGTAGGTCCAGTTTTGCAAACGTGCATCCGCAAAACTGAGTACCAGAACCGAGCCATTATTCACACTATCTCCAAGTCAAATCCGCACCTTCCCAGAACCGTTAATAAAAGTCCTACAACCTGACCAGACCCGTGATTAAACACACTTGTCACACATTTGTGTTCTCAACTGGCTGTGCTCCTGCAGCTGTTGATGTGTTATCTAATTACTTTTGGCACTTTTCATAAATAGCAAAACAACTGAAAACATTATTCTCACCGTCTTTTCTCACACCAATTCTGCTAAAACATCTGGCTTGGCCTTCAACAATGTCCTGTCTACCATTTGGTGTTCTCCACTGGCTATTTTTGCCTTTATATTATTAGCTTTAGCAGTCAGGTAGCCTACATGGATGTCAGATCAGTTAGCGACATCCCACTGTTGGGCAGGATGTGAGGTTAAAGGCTGGGTAATAGATTTGCACAATGAAATCTTGGCAGCTGATTAGACTTATTAGCAGATTTGTCAAAAATGTAAAATATTAAAAAATACTGCACAATCATTTTCATTTTTAATTTCTCCAGGTGAAAAAAAAAACATATTATTGTCTGTGTAATATTGTTCTCAACTGCTGCCCACCTGCAATTAGTTCATTTTCACTCGTGCCCATACCCATGATTTTTTATGAATATAGTTTTTACCCATTACACAACTTTTTTGTGGGTTACCCAACAGGTACCTGACCTAGTGCAGGACTCAACTCCACTGTTTTAGCCTCAGGTTTCCATCAGAAGTTGAAACCTCATACTACAGATTATCTTCCATTCAGACACAAGCGCATTGGACTGTTTGCAAAAATTCAAAATGAACACACGGCTTTTTTAAAACATGGCCGAACATGCTAAAAAAAGGCGACTGACTCCTTTCCACTGCCAATAGACAAGTTTGGCTTTCTGTTTTATTTGTGATGCTGATAAAGACAGACTCAACTCTGCAGGGGAGCAGAGAGTGTCTGTGTTCAGCTCTCAGTACTTTTTTGTACCTTCTAACTGAATCTCTTTGGTTTGAAGTTTAGTTTCTTTTCTGTGCCTCTGTTTGAACTTTCAGATTTTTGCCTAATTTTATGGTTTCATGTTCATTTTTAGCTGTACAGAAGTCATGTTAGGTTATTACTGATGAAAACTAGGGTTGGGTAATATGTTCAAATTTTCCATCAGCCCGTCAACAAGCGACTGCTAATATATTAGTAATGCCCTCCCACCTTTTCCCATCCTTCTAAGTCTCAGCAGGGAGATGTGTGCAAGCAAGAATTAGTGGGTTTTTGTTTTGTGTAAAAGGGGCTTTAGTGAGGTCCAACAATAATGTTCAGTTCATCCCAAAGGTGTTGGATGGGTTTCAGGGCTCCATGCAGGCCAGTCAAGTTCTTCCATACTAAACTGGGAAAACCACTTTGTTATGTAGCTGGCTTTGTGCATGGGAGCGTTATCATGTTGAAACAGAAAATGTACAAACTAGAGGTATAACAACACATTAATCTGGATGAATATATCGATTCAATGTTCAACAATCAAATATGATTGATACAAAGTGAAAATATCGAATTGTATTGTCACCTTTAATATAGGCCTTTATTTTGAAATTCCCATGGTATGCCTATGTAACAAACATCTAGAAGAGTTCAGTCATAAAACTGTCAAATCATAATTTAGTTGTTTTTTGTCAGTTGACAAATGTAACTGAATGTGTTAAACGGACATATTGTCTGATATCAATTGCAGGCCCCTGAATTGAAATCATGCTTCGCTAAGCATCATCCTCCTTAGTTACTGTTGCTATGCCTGTCATGTTTTCCATTCTCACACTGCATTTATGCAGTTTACAGTGAAATGGTGGCAGATTTAACTTTGAAATTGTGAATAACTGTTGAAACACAAGTTCTGCGATTCAACAGAGAAGAAAATAGAGGCAGCTTCTTCTTTCTAGATGATGATTGTGGATTTTGATGGCTAAAATTACTCTCACAAGCAGATTTCATAAGCGTAGTTGGCTAATGTGAGCTAATGCTAAGTTAGCTAAGTTAAGTGGCTGAGAAGTCTCCAGCTGACATTTTAATGTTTCCATCTGACATGTTTTAAAACTAGAACCCTGTGAAAGTGTATTTAACAACATGTAAAGATACCTAGCAGCTGCGTACATGATATAATGTTAATGCTAAAAGGCTGAGGCTAAAGCTAGCTTACATCTCAGCAAACATGGTACAGGAGGTGAAATACGGCAGGTATATCTACATGGCAGATGACAGAAATACACTCATTAATGTGGGAAAGGGAAGCGAAGGGACTTGATTAACGCAGCAAACCTTTAGACGGGTCACCCAGACAGACCAGCTGGACTGCAATCGCAGAAGAGAACAGGGATAAGAGCTAAACCAACCCAGCTTAGACTTCAGACAGCAAGCCAGAGAGAAATGCATCGTTGTCGACCCACTTTGATTTTGCACCAGCCTACATCTTCCTCCTCAAAACCACACAGAACAAATGCAGATGCAGTGGTATCTAACAAGTTTGGCTTGAGGTAAAGTTTCCGCAGCTAGTATGTTACAGCAGACGAAGACAGAGTTTAAGCCATTCCCCATGTTTGTTTTTGTGTTTCACGTTTTTCAGAGACCACAAAAAAAAAAAGACGCCACCATCCAGACTCACGAACTGAGAGTATCACTCTTCAATATCGCTTCAATATGTAGAGAAAAGCAAAGCTTGACAGGCCTGTGGCACTCTAGTTACAATTGCTAAGCTATGATTGGACAGTTGCTGTTTGGAGGCAGTGCTTAGCAAAGGATCAATTAAATCAAATCAACTGAATCACCAAATATCTTATTATGATGTACACCCTCCCCCGCCCCCTCAACGTGGCACAGTGCTGCAATGGAACAAGAGCAAGAGCAGCAAGAAGGTTCTTAGTTTGAATCCCCCAGGGCAGGGGGTTTGAGGCAGGGTCAGGGCCTTTCTGTGCATAGGTCTCCTTGTGTCCGCGCAGGCTCTCTCTGGGTTCTCCGGCTTCCTCCCACAGTCCAAAGACATACAGCATAATAGGTTAATTGATAACTCTAAGTTACCAATAGGTGTGAACATGAGTGTGAATGGTTGTTTGTCTCTATGTGTGTCCAGGGTGTACCCCACCCTCGTCCAATGTAAGATGGGGTAGGCTCCAGCCCCTACACCCCCACCCCTCCAGCTCCCTGTTTTTGAGGTCTTCCAGGGGTTTAAAGGGCAACTTCTTCCTCCTATTTACTTTTAAGTTTTTTAATTCACATTTACATTATTGGTTATATTTTTTACATAAAATGTATATATTATTTTATACTTGACATAACACAATAACTTTCAAAAGTGCCATTATATGCTGTACATTAGTTATTTACAACATCACTAAAGTTGACTAGTTACAGTATGGAAACAGCAAACTACTGGTAAGTGTCATCTTTCAAATCTGACTGATGATTGATATAATTTAAAGCTTTGATATAATTTAAAGCTCTGCACTGAGTCTGAATCCTGGTTCAGGCATTTAAAGTTGACCTGCTTTAAACAGTGATATAACATTACCTGCTGCTACCTGCCTCAGGTGAGAACTTAGATCATTTCACAGAATTTTGTTTTATTATTTATTTTAACATGAAAATTAGACTATGGAGGGCAAAAAATCTTGGAGGGCAAAAAATCTTAGGTGATTGGAAATGGCAGACATAGCTTAACTTAGTGCAGTGGTTCTCAAACTGATGGACCAGAGGAAGAATATGGAGAGAAACTGAGTTGAACAAGAATAGATCTTTGCCAGGAAACCCGAAAATAATATTTGGATGTAACCCCTTTGTAACCACCAACATTTTGATTAGCAAGTGCAATTTAATTACATGTTTTTTTCTCAGAAACTGTAAAAGATTACAATTGCATTTTGCCCTGTTTTGTAATTTAACTACATGTAAGTAGTTACTCCCCCAACACTGGTAGGCCTTGTTTTAGCCTAGCAGTTGTTTTTGACTGATGACCCCTACCAGTTGGTTAAGAGGAGTGAGGAATCAATAATCAGTATAGGTTATATAATTTTATATATATATATATATATATATGTATATATATATATATATACATATATATATTCTATTATATTATATTATATTATTAGGGCTGGGCAAGTTAACGCGTTATTTTCACGTTAATTCATTAGACTATTAACGCCGATATTTACTTTATCGCGCATTAAAGAATGTTGCTCACATGCTTTTATTTTGTGAAAGTCTGTTGCTGGCTGCTGCGGTGTAGGGGTTTGACTCACTCTCCGGAACAGTAGGTGGCGATAATGCGCCAATGAGCTGGCTGCCAGCCCAGCCGCCGTTTCAAACAGAAGAAGAAGAAGGAGAATAGCGCTGGCCAGAGCCCTAGAGATAACCCTATCTCTAGGGCTCTGGCGCTGGCTGTTGCGGAACCGGGAAAGGAAAAAGGAAAACGCGGAAAAACCAAAGCAGACATAGAGAAGGGTAAAGTCACAGAGCTTTTAAATGGCCATAGACTGGTAATGCTGCTCCCTGTTAAAAGTGTCTGCTGTTACCTCAGAAATTGCCTGTTTGTCCTGATTGTGGCTCAGGATTTTGTTGGTAGATTTTTTTTTTATTTTTCATAAAGAGAATGTCCTGTCAGTGGCAATAATCTTTAATTTATTATTATTGCTATTATTATTTATTTTATTTATTATTATTTTTTATTTATTTATTTATTTTTTTTTACATTTTTTAAGTTGAGATTTACACTAAATATGTGTTACTGATAAGTGCTGATGTTAAAAGTGTTTGCACAACAAATGTTATGGCACTTTCGTTCATATGGCAGCAGAACATTGAAATAGAAGTGCTCTTTACACTACTTTTGAATTCATTCTTGGAGTTTGCGTATACAATGCGATTAATCGTGATTAATCAGGCAAATTATGCAATTAATTGCGATTAAAGATTTTAATCGTTGCCCAGCCCTATATATTATATTATATTATATAGCACGTTCCAGCGCCACTTTTCATTTGCAACATTGTCTGAGGACCTGCTGGTGAACAAGTTTGCTTTTAAAGTACAGTTATTCTAAACAGCCAGATTGTTACAATTAACTGGCTGGCTCTAAACTGTAACTGTAAGAGATTACAATTATATTTAATTGGTAACATATTTACATATGCCTAGTTCCATGTACATAGATACTCCCCAACACTGTTTGAAGTTAAGCCTTGTTTTAGACTAGCAGCTGCTGATGACTTGTGCCTCCACCACACACACACACTTTTCAAGGTTTTGCAAAAATTTGTGGATCGATGCATCCACAAGAGGTCCTTGAGCATAAAGTCATAAAAGTGCACAAAAAAATTAGGCTGATGGGTCCAGTACTACAGAAGATTAGCTGCAGACAAGCTCAGTGTCACACTCACACACAAGACTAATCACATGATGGCTTATGACTGGTGGAGATAATGAATATGATTTATGTAGGGAAGATAAACAAATGAGTTTGCTTAAGCTATCATGCATGATTTCTCTAAAATCAACTTGCATCATGTTTGACTAGTTGTTTCCCAAATGTTTGTTAATGATTGATAAACAATTGTAGGGCTGGGTGGGGGCATGAACTTGTTTCAGTTTTGGGGGGGGGGGGGACTTGGAAAACTAATGTTAACTAGATACATCAGTTATCTGCCAGCCACAGTTTTCATTACAGTCAGTGAAATTAAAAAGCACAAGGGCCATTTACATACACCATGTGTCCACGTACTTTCGGTTACGTAGTGTACTAATGAATTTAAACGATCGTTCAAGAGTAAAGAGGATAAATTCTTTTACTTAACATTTGAACAGTCACTGTGCATTGTAATATAACAATCATTCAGGAGTGTATATTTAAGCTGTAGGCTGTCAGTCTACTGTTGACAGTGACTACAACCTGAGGCTACACTCATTAGCTTACCTGCGCCGATGAAGCTCGACAATTATTCTGATCTTAACTGGTCTGCCACGTTCAATTTGAACATTACTGACTGTCATTTAGATGGAGCTAACATTCCACGGGCCACACGCTGACAGAAAGCCCTGCAGTGTCACACACACACCACACACACACACACACACACACCACCTTGTGCTGTTATTCGGCCTGTTAGCTCGGCAGGCTACGCTGACAGAGCCAGGTGAAGGTTAGCGCAGGTGGACACTTCCTGAAATCATACACCTTGCTAGCATTAGCAACCTAGCACCTAGCTCCTGTCTTTTTTTTTAACCACAGAGAGGCAGTAACTCACCATTTTGTCGGATTTTTTTAAGCTACTGCGACGTTACAGACGAACTCTCCGTCTACACCGCCCGGTCCGGTCCAACGTAAAAGAACAAGCCACGGTTAACGCTGACAGTCCATGTCTGTGACAGACACTGTACCACTGACACTACACTGAACCTGAACCCATTCACTGCTACACTCAGCTGTTCCGCCTCTACTGAGCATGCGCGCTGTCACCTTCTTTAGCAAGCCCTGAGTTTTGCCTGTCAGGACACACCTGAGCTCTGTGACGTTTACGGAAGGCCACTCCAGTAAAAGAAAGTAAATATCCCCATAATGAGATAAAAAAATAAAAAAGGAATGAGACAAAAATTCATAATGATAAGATACCTCTTGAAAATTGTGAAATAAATAGTCATAAGTTTGAGATACAAGTCAAAAATATAAGTTAAAAAGTCATCATTCTGAGATAATTTGTCATAATTATGAAATTAAAAGTCAATTATGAGATAAAAAATATATAATTATGACATAAAATGTAATTATTATGATATATAATGTCATAATTATGAGATAAAAGCTCAAAATTATTATTGAAAAAAAATTATAATTATTAGATAAAAAGTCGAAATTATTTGTTAAAAGTAATAATTCTGAGATAAATTGTCATAATTATGAAATAAAAAGTCAGTTGTAAGAAAAATTCCAAATTATGAGATAAACTTCATAATTATGAGATTAAAAAAGTCATGAAGACACTATAAAAAGGAAAATGGAATGACTCAAGTCAAGTACAAATACCTCAAAACTGTACTTAGGTACAGTACTGAGTGAATGTGGTTACATTCCACCACTGGTAGCATGTTGGAAATTGCTGCTTTTAATTTGGTAAACAAAATATTTTGTCAGAAAATGGTATAAATGTTGCTCAGTGTTTCCCAAAGTCCAAGATGACGTCCTCAAATATCTGTTTTGTCCACTACTCAAAGATATCCAGTTTACTGTCAGAGAGGAGGAAAGAAACCAGATAATATTCACATTTAAGAGGCTGAAATCAGAGAATTTTGACTTTTTTTAAATTAAAAAATGACTCAAAATGATTGACTGATTATCAAAATAGATGCAGATTAATTTAATAATCGATGTTGCAGCTTTAAGTGTTTTATGTTTGTTGTTTGGTTTATTAGTTTGTCCAGCTGTTCCTTCCATTGCTGTGTGCAATTTATTGATTGACTGATTGATTTAAAGATTAAAAATGTTGAAATTTCCACCCAGTGAAGTTTTTTTTTTTCACTAAAGGCCATGATAATGAATTTGCAGCTGTTTGTGCACTTTGCATGGCTAGTATATTGTTCTTTACTTTAAAACTGTAATCCTATTAATATTCCACATTTTTATGTATGAATGTATATGTAATCTGATTACATCTTCTTTATCTGTAACTGTAATGGAATTTAGATTTAAATTACATAATCCCATACATGTAATCATTACTCCCCAGGTCTGTTTTTTAATTTACTTTATTGTCTAAGCCACGGGGAGTCACTAGAGAGCCAAAGGAGCTGCACACAGCTCCAGAGCTGCAGGTTGCACAACGCTGCCTTAAATCAAAACTTTAGAATGAGCCAAAGTTCAGAAACATTCCTCCCTCAGCAGATTTGAAAACTCTGCACATGCATCAGTTTGCACTGTGACGGTCAAACATCCAAGTGTAACAATGACCACACATTTTTGAGTGGAGGGGGACTTCAACTCTTGATAGTGTCAAATTGTGCAATTTTGTCATTTCATGGTGCAAACGATAGATTTTCAAAGAACAAAGAAATACCTATAAATGGCTTAATAAGAATATAGATTGTACTGAAAGCTTATATGAATCAAACCTTTATTGAGAGTGTGTAAACATGGCCAGACGTACAGAACTTTGTGTTGTTTTAAATGAGTGTAGTCATGACTTTTGTCTGTTTGGACACAAGAGGTCAGTGTTGACCTTCCGCAGATCTCAACACTCCAGTAATCACGGACACTGCAGCTTTGTAAAAACATAGTATTTTAATAAATATAAATACTGCAAAATACAAATGTAACATGGCAATAACAAAAATAGATATTACAGGCAACATTGTAAAAATAGACACAAAAAATACATCTTTTTTTTTAGTACTCATGCAGCCATCAGTCTCTTTGAGAAGTGCATTGGTGCCTGTGGCATCAGACAACAGTAAACTACTTAATTAGTAAACGTTCCTTCATATTTCTGTCTCTCTCCTCAACCACTAGCATTCAGAGAAATAAATAAACAACAAACATATAAACTCTTTTCAAAGAATATTTCAGTCAATCATGTTTCCCATATCTGTCTATGTTAAATCTGTGTGTCTGGTAGATAAACACATTATTATAAACACATTATAAATAAGTATATGAGTCAGAGGAAGTCATGTGAAGTCTGCAGGTGTGTGTGTGGTCGTCATGTGGAGTGTGAGCAGCAGTAGTCAGACACAGTGGAACGAAGGCATGTCCTCAGCAGGTTCTTATTGTTGAGGCTGGTTGAACTGACCCATGAAGAGAACAGCACCTGAACACAGGAGGGAGAGAACGTTAGACACAGCACACACACACACACACACACCAGACCTGGACCACCCTGCTGAACGTAAGACGGCACTTCAAAATTCAACTTTAATGAGAGTGTTACCTGTGGGTTTGTGCTGGATGAGGAAGAGGAAGGGTCGGTCCAGAGTGATCTCCTCCACCGCCATACGAGAGAACATCACAGCCGCTAACGGAGGGAAGAAATGGAAAACAGGTCAGTGTCTGTGAGCTTTGCGGGGGCCCTGTGGGGGGGCCCCCATCATTATTTTTGTCTGAAGTATTCCTGAATACAACCCGGCCTGATCTTTTTATATTGCGCAAACTGTATTTAGGGATATCTGTCAAATTATATGCTTAATAAAGGTTTTAAAAGGATGGTTCACCCAAAAGGACTGAAAAACATAACCTGACCTTCAGTCGGCATTAGGATGAGTAGATAATGATTTTTTGGGTGAACTATCCCTTTAAAACTATATGGCTCTTTAAGGGACAGGGTCACAAATGAGGTAATTATGATGGTGTTTATTCTCAGACCAGTGACTATCATTATTTTTTTAAATTCAGCCTACCTGTTGCTGATGCTCCCTTGGTTCCTCGCTCATTCACCTCGATCTTCACTCTCTGCAGAACCTTTGACACGCACAGCCTCTCATCAGCTGGAAGGAACAAACACAAGAACATTAGGTACATAGTTCATCCAGATGCACTTTAGGGCTTCTTATTGTAGTCATTCCATGGTCATATTAGGATGGGAATAATGACAGGATAGGTTGATTGCCAATGACTCCCAAGACAAGATACATGACCGTACCAGCATCAGAGGTAGCACACTGATGTTAAATGTGTGGTTAGATTTAGGAATGCTAAACCACTTGGTTGGGTTTAGGAGGAGCTTAACTTACTGGTGATGCGTGTGAAGTCAGCAGTAGCCAGGTTGAACATGTCTCCCAGGCCCATGCTCAGCAGAGCCGTCTTCAGATCCACCTCAGAGTTCAGAGTAAACCTGCAAAATCGGACACAGATCATCAGTTTTCATCCTGGTTGGTTAAGGCTGGCAGCCACACAAGTCAAGTCAAGTCAATCTCATTTGTGTAGTTATCTCAGGGCAGTTATCATATAGAGCAGGTTGAGACTGTGCTCTTTTGTTCGACTCAAAAGTTGCCACTAAGAGCAAGGAGACAGCGATGAGGAAAAACTACCAGACTCAAGCATCAATATGTCACAAACAACCATTAAACTACACCTGATCTATGAGAAATCATTTTAGAAATCTTTTAATGTTAGCTTTCTGTCTACAATGCGACCCTCTGTCCCTCACCTGGGCAGGGCAGCTGTCTCTTGACGTTCCTCAGCTCCGCTCTCCACTGATGAATCCTCTGGCTGGTCAACTCTGCACTGAGCATGCTCAGCGGAACTTCAGGCTCGATGGGTGACACCAGGAGCATGCTAAGTGAGTCGCCCTCGTATGGGACCTCAATGACGTCGTAGTCCACCCCATCAGCGGACACAAACTCGCCTGAGGATTAAGAAGAAGGATCATCTGTCAGCTTTGGAACCAAACTTATCAAACGCAGATAAATGAGAGCGCTGGCTCAATGTGTTGGACGTACCATAGTTGAAGCGGTTGGTGAGTCTCATCATATGGACGGGCACGGAGCTTCCATTAGCACAGTGGAACATCCTCTCCTGTGTCAGTTTGGGGTCGAAGGGAACCTTCCAAATGCCCTCAAAGTGGAGAGCATTCAGCAGGACCAGGCGGGTCTCATCACTCAGAGATCCAGACGCCAAGAACTCTGGGATGGCACCTACACAAGAAAGCAGAGGTCACAAAGGAGTTCTCTGGAGAACCGTGCGGATGACGTGCTGTCACCGGGGTGGTGTGAGCGCTTACCTGCAGTGTGGTCTGACACCCAGGCGTTGATGACACTGACGGCCTGCTCCGGCTTGGTGAAGTCCACCTGGTGGGGGTGGGTCTGGAAGGCCTTGGCCAGGGCCCGGCGGTATACCTTCTCCAGGCTCATCTTCCTCTCCACCATGACGCCACTGGCTGTCTCCACCCCCTCCTCGCTGGACACGTCCCGCTGCAGCAGACGCTGCTGCCGAGCCATCCCTCGCTCTGCAACAGAGGAGAGTGTTTTCATTTGTGAGCCTGTACACCGTCACTGCTTGGTTTTGCATTTCCCAACAGAATCCTCACATCATCTTCTGTTGATCTACGTATCACTCACCTTGCAGGGAGAAGCCCATGGCAGCGGTTAAGGCCTTGCGGGTGTTTCCAGCAGCACCGAGCTGAGCCATGGCCAGGACGGAGGCCACGCCGTACGGGGACAAGACCAGGTTCTTGTCTGCAGAGTTCTGAGCCAGCTGCGAGAACACCTTCAGGCCAAAGTCAGTCTGTTTATTCTGCAGAGAGCCCAGCCCCGCTCTGCTCAGGGTCAGCAAGACAAAAATATACACGCAAAGCATCCTGAGAAAGAGAGAAAAGAAAGTTTTGATTATTTTATTGAAAGAAAAAAAACACCTTTTTCTCAAACGTTCTTTACACCTTATCCCACGGAGAGCAAAATACAATGGACGGATCATCAGGACAAACTTTTGCAAACTTTTTGCTCAGTTTGCCCTTCAGAGAGGAGGAAAAAAAGTGAATCTGTGGGAATGTTGTTGCGAGTGTATCATTTCTGTTTCTTATTAAGAAGGAACAGTGGGGAGAAATTCCCCCACATGTTTTCAATCAAACTCGGGACTTAGGAAAGAAGGGAAGGACATTTAAAGCTTCCAGAAACGTAGTAATGGAAATTTCTCAAAGAGTAAATACTACTTAAATACTACTACTTTGTACTTTTTTAAATACTTTTTAAATACATCCTTTTTAGCTCACTTATTTTTCTTTTTTCTTTTTAATACTTTGTTTTATTAGCAGTATTATTATCATTTTTATTACTTTATTACTACAGTCATCATTTCTATCATTATTATATACTGTTTCATGTGTACCTTGAAACTCTCAGTAAACAAACTATGAAAAAAAGATCAAATAGTACCAGAAATAATTCCATATCAGCGAAATAAAAGTATAATATGGGGTCATAAGTCAAGTAGGTTGGAAACCACTGATTCCTCTGATTGAATCCATCAGTTCTGTCTTGTTATATAAGTTTAACATCTGCCCAGTTCCTACTGTAGCTACCATAAATCTGTCTATGATTGTTGATTTGAAACCCTGATTCTGTGAAGGCAGGTATGTAGCCGCTGGCCTCGCAGCTACATTGTGTTACTAATAAGTGTGTGAGCGCGTATGACTCATGCAGCATTCACACCGCTGTGTTAACTGGAAACTCTGTGAGTGTGTCAGTAACATCGGTTTTCCACTGCAGCCTGCATCAATAGTCCGTACTGTACAGCATTTATAGCAGCAGCATCGCAGACCTGGTTCTGGTCCCACTGTTTGCATAAGCATTCACTCTGAACTCTGAGCCCTGAATAAACATGCCTCACTGAACTACACACACATGTGAACCACATACAGCCTGGTTTCCCAGTTTGGTGCTTTATTTCAACAAGACAAGCCACATTGAACAAGCTGAATGTTACTGTTTATGCCTTGTGTGCTTTTAAAGCTTTAAACACTGGGTTTCTGTCCTGAACATCTTTCAAACCAGCTAAACTTTGGTTCTGTTTAGTGTTAACATAAATACATCTACTTGCATCTAGTGTATCCAGTCTAATCAATACACTGAAAAAAAAATAGCTGAGATGAAATAAACTTTGATAGGTTGCCAACCAATAATCTTTAGCTGAGATCATTTACTTTTCTTCTTTATATAAACTTTTTTTAGTGCTTGAAAAATTAAATACTTTTCACTAAAAATATTAAAATTTTAACATTTACTTTCACTTCTATGGAATATTTTTTAAATACAGTGTTCAAAGCTTTAAGTTAATTTAAAGAAGAAAAGTGAATTATCTCAACAAAAAATCAGTTGTTGGTTAAACTTTTTCAAAACTTAAGAATTTGAGTTCGGCTCAAAACTCAAAAATCTATTGCTGTCCATTGCAGTCCGAGTTTTCTCAACTTTTTTCATTTTTACAGTATATAATTTCAAGTGAAAATAATTATACACGTGTTCTCTTAATGCTGTAATCCCATTGTGTCTGCATAGTTTGTACTAAATAATGTACATTTAGCTCTGTTTACACAAAGGTTAACTCCATGTTTTATCACTTTCATTTAACAGAAAACAGTTGAATCAGATAGTTTTGTTGCTCAAGATAGAATGTTAGACTGATTATGTTCTGATGGTTGTGCATCTTGCATCTGAGTCATATTTAACTACTTTATATTCTGACATGACTTTGTTGAACACTTGATTCTGATTGGTCAATTACGGCATTCAACTCGCTATTTCTGATTCGTTTCTGCTGTTATGAATAACACATCATTGCTGTGGACGTACTTCTGATCATAAACTCACAAGACTTCACAGAGGCAATAAAAACATTTTCAAATCAATATTTAGTGTCTTTTTTTTTTTTTTTTTTAGTAAGTAGCCGTGCAATACGTGGGATAATGTACAGTGAGCAGGTCATTATTGCAAAATAAATCCTGATGCAAAGCGGGATCTTAGATCTTATTTAGTGTATCATATCTTCTGTATGTAAAACCTAAATGGTTAAAGTAACAAGAGACTACAGCACCTCAAAGTTAATGTAGCTACTTTTCATCACTGCTAATATTAAATCTAGTATAAAATGAATTAAAAATCATTTATGGTTACAATAATGGTTATTATGGCTCCTCTGTAGAAATGATGCAAAAACTACTGAGTTCATGGAATCTGGACATTTTTATCATTCCAGGGAGACCGCCTCACAATTTATCTTAAATCTGGGCTATGATTAATGCTACTTCTGTGCTTATTTGGCACACTCTTAATGCTGTAATACAATATTTTAAATCTTATCTAGATAGATTTGCACTTAATGCTTTACAACTGTTATTTTTAGATAAACATGTTACTCCTTGTGATGTGTTTTTGACAGATCATATTAGCGTAAGAGTCCTGTACGTAACACATCAAATTGAAGATATTTTGAGAAAAATTCTGCCAGTATATTTATATTATATTTGCAGATATAATTAAATCTCTAAGGTGTCGTTCTTACCTGGTGGTTGAAGTGTATCAGATGTGGTGATGTAGTGCAGTAGGTCTTTGTTGTTTCAGCTTCAGTCTCCTTCACTGCTGCTGCTCCAGTCTGAATAACTGAATGACTTTCTCTCTTTTTATAGTGTGGAACTGCATGGTCTGAAGCCCCGCCCCCTCCACACCTACGCACTTACACACACACACACAGAAGCTATTAGAGACGATGATGTCATCTGACACTGTCTGGACAGGCTTCCTTTTCATGAATACACATATCCACCCTCCCTCTCGCTCTCTTCTCTTGTCTGTCGTCTGCCCAAAACATGACACAGCATATGGAAAGTCACTTAAGTGTTTTCCCTGTCTTGTTCAAACACACGCACACACACACACACACACACACACCAAGCATATAACAGAATATTTTTCGCACTATTACAACACACAAACATATCACCTACTACTGGAGCCTGTTTATGTTGTTATAACATTAAACTTTTCATGTTATAAGTGATATCTTATATGGGTGTAATGTGATAAATTGAACTGAAAACTGGTTCCAAACTGTCCTTATCAATGCTGCAATGTTTTTGTGAAAGTTGTGCATGATTGTGCAACAAGCAGACGTGATTGAAGAGAGGAAGAAACAGTCCAAAGTGTGTCTTCACTTCTCAAAGAAAGATGCAACAGTCCTGCTGTTCTGTCCGTGACATGACCTTTTCAAGTAAGGGTGGAAACACCAGCAACGTGCTGAAACATCTCTACTCAGCAGGGGCTTAATTTCCAGGATTGCCATGTGTTTGACACTGGCCAAGCAGCACGTCCGTTCCTGAGGATAAATATACTGTTATGATAATATTAGCACCATGCAGATTTTTTTTTCTTTAACTCAGAAAGTCTAAATAAAAACTAAGGCTGTACAAATATAAGCTAATCAAGACTCAAGAACCAGTTCAAGATGAAACAGTCAAGCAGTTAAAAAGAGGAGCTTTGCACACCTGATGCTTTTCTACTCTGTTTCAACGGCGTGTTCAGACTCAGAGATGAGTCAGAAAGTTGTTTTGACACTGAAAACTATGTTGGCTTTTTCCACACAAAAATCGATCAGGAATCAGTAAAGAATCTGACCAATAAGAAGAATCAATAATGGAATGCCAATACCCATCTCTAGCAATAACTTCATGTCACATTGATAATAATAAATAAACTTATCATGTTAGAATGTGAGACGTTTATGTTATAATTTACATTATCACATTATTCCATGAAATGTTTCATGATAAAAAGTATCTTGTTAAAACAAAAAAGAATTCTAATTATAACATATAACACTTTTCATACTATAAAGTGATACTGATTAATTTTTCTTTCTCTGGCATGGCGCATAAAAAGTACGGTATCTTTTTTACAAATACAAAAAATAAAAAATCTCATTTTGCACAAGATTAAAGATTATATACTTGGAAAGGGTCTTGGATCTTTATATTTAGGGAGTTACTATTATTCTTAGAACATTGCATGGCTTTTTTTTTTTATTGAGGGGTTGTGCCCAGCTTCACATTATTCTGCATATATACATATAGAGTGTATATACAGTGGAACTACTGTAGTAATAGTTTCAAGTGTCACTCTTCACACTGAAATCATTAGCTGTCCTGGAGCTTGGAAGAGTTTGTTCTGCAGTTGTAAAACGTGGTGAGAAGCCCTAGCTGTGCTTAGAAAAAAAAAAAAGAAATTGTAATCATCTACAATTGCATGCCAACTGAGCAAACTCCATCTGCTGATGAAGATCATGTGATGTACAGCTACTAAATGATCTTGAAGTGAGATTATTTTGTCAAAAGTCACATGATAAACCAGCTGTACTCAGCTAACTCGTGTTATCTTGAATAAACCAAATCCAGCTACACCACTTAGCCATCATGTCACTGATGAAATGTATCATGACTGATTGACATTGAGATAAATGATCTAAAACTAGCTCCTCAAAGGTATCGATGCTCCACACAATCTGATCTAAAATATTATTGGACCTGACTGATCTTTATGATTTCTATTTTATTTAAGTTCAGCCATGTTGGCTAAACATTTTAGGTAGCTATATAACTTCTCCTGTGAACATTCATACACTACAATCAAGCCAAAATACCTGAAAATCACTTTATTATTTTACTATTACTTATTTTTGCATTTTCTCTACTTTCTAATGCTAATCTTACTTTGCAAATCTTATTGCAACACACTATTTGAGGAATTTCATTGTGCTTGCTTTAAGTTCTTGACCCTTTGACCTTTGATGCCAAGATATAAAAGTTGCTGTAGACATGTACAGTCCCCAGTGGATGAACCTGTATGTGTTTAGTGACCTCCTGACCCTTTGTTCAGAGCCCTATCAGGCCAAAATGTCCACTTTTACCCAAGAAATAGCTGAGTCTATTTGGCAGGTTGCCAGGAAATGCACTGAGCTCAACACACTCTGATGCTTACAAGAGCATGAGCTTCTTTTTTAAAAATATTTTCTTGTTTATTTTTACCACCACGCTCAGCAGTTTGTCTTTACATGTACAACATGAATCAAACTTTAACATGGGCTTATCTTTCACACACAGTCACTGTCATGACTCTCACTTCGAGGGGGGGTGACACGTAAAAATACCAAATTTGGTCATGGCTCCAAACATTCCTTATCCCACTACTCACCAGGCATGTGGTAGACAGGACAGAGATGGGAATTAACACACTTTTTCCAAGTCTATCTGGAATGAGGTCTCTGGCAGACCCACAAAAATCTTAATTGAAGCCACTTTTTCTCATTGAAGTTAAACGGCTACGCCATTAAGAGCCTCCTGAATCTGACACGCCTTAGCTGCCTCATCTCTGGACTGTTTGATTGGTTTTCTTTCAGTTAAAAAAAAATGAACTGAAGTATTCATTTCTTGAGATACCGGGTTGAAAGGATTATTGTTGAATATGGTCTCCACTTAGCAGACATAATGTATGCTGTTAGGACTATAGAATGGAGACCAAACTTAAAAAGTGAAATGGAAAATGTCTTTTTAACCCTTTTAGGTCACATCCCTGGTCAGAAGGACTTTTCACACAGCACTTAGCCCCAGGCTAAGCGAGCTATTAGCCCTTCACACCAGTACAATCCTGGCTCATTCCAAAGTGGCTAACCCTGACTTTAGCCTTGGGCTTGCTGGCTCTGCTCTGAAGCAGGGGTCAGCCCCATGTTTGTAGGGTTATCCCCAGACAATCAACTGAACCCAGGGCTAAAAAGTACCAGTGTGACATGGGGCTAAAAGATCAAAGACTGAATTGAAAACATCAAAAGCTGGCTAAACTTTTGGGCTTTTCACATTGTATATTCTTAGTCCAGGGCTGTATGATTCACACTGCCCTTCTTCTAGCTCTGGGTTAAAGCCTCTGTACACCCACACAGGTTTTGTGTTCACCTGGCTGATTATCTTCTTCTTCTAATCTTTTAGCTCTGTTTCACACTGACAGCTTTTAGCCCTGAGTTTAGTCAATTTTCAGGATATAACTCCTCAATTTTGGGGCTAATCCTGCTCTGGAGCAGGGCCAGATAGCCCTGGGCTAAAGTCACTGTTAGCCTACTTTGGAATGTTCCAGGATTGTGCCAGTGTGAAAGCTCTTAACCAGGGGCTAAATGCAGTCTGAAAAGCTGTTTTCATCTTTTCAGTTCACTTTCTTTATCTACAGACATTTAAACCTGCAGAGCTAGTAGAAGGGCAGTGTGAATCATTTAGCCCTGAGCTTAAGCTTAACTCTGGCTCAACAATGTGTGTGTGAAAAGGGGCTAAGTTATCTCAGGGTTAAGGATAGCCCTGGGCTAAGAATATGTAGTGTGAAAAGCCATATACTGTAGCATGCACCTATTTAACAAAATTTAACAAAAAAAAACCCAAAACAAAAAAAAAAAACAGTTTCTTTGTATTCTTCTATCAAAATCCAGTCATGTTTTCCTCCTGTAAAAGAAAATATATCTTCAACTTTTAGCATCTCAGAGCTAAGATTTATTAGTTAGCAAGCTAGCTGCAGTATAGTACGTTGGGTTATGACACGCACACTTTTCAGCATTCAAATGAAATTCCTTCCAATTTTTGGGGAGGATTTTCTTTTTTGCTTTTATTTGATAGGAACAGCTGAAGAACAGAGAGGGAGGGGGGTAGAGAGAGAGGGGATGATCCAGGTCAACTCCTAGCCCAGAGATAAGGGTATTCACTATGAAAAGCCCGACTGATTTATAATGAACGTAGGAGTAAAAGTACTTATAGTAGTGTCATCTTTTAAGTGATTGCAATCCTTGTGGTGGAGAAAAGCTGCTGTAATCATTTTCCAAAATTGTGTAATCCTGCCTCATACTCTCACTGCTGTGGTTTGGTGTGTGATATAAGCTTTCAGACTAAACCACTCCAGTCTCAGAAACAGCTGTGTGCTTACATGAAGTCATTAGTATAGAAATTCTCTGGAACAGCCCGGAAATAAACCTTTACAGTAAAACTAGAATTAGAGCCTTGTGGCTGTACCTCCGCCAACAACTCAAGTTACAGTTTACATCCATGTCTGACCAGACTCATACAATATGTGGTGAGGACTTACATAAAAAAGAGATTAAATGTCAGACCTTGCTGCCTAGAGAAGACAGGCTGTGTCAACTGTGTCCACAGAGACAGGTGGAGACAGAGAGACATGTCCTGCTTCACTGTGACAAACATGACGATATTAGGACAAAGTTACTCACAAAAGTTAAATATAAACTCAAAGATTTCGATACACTTTCTGATCAAACCAAAATGAAATATCTTCTGGAGAAAAACATATCATCACCATGGAAGTTGCAACATATGTCAGTGCGTGTCACAACGTAAGGGACAAACACAGCAACACATGATAAATGTTGTTGGTTCTCCTCACAGCTCACACTCTGCCTCTAACTCATATTTTTAAAATTTTGTGTATATTGTTAATAGTTATTTTTTTTCTTTTGTAGTTTGTGATTTGTTATAGTCTGTTTTCAATGTGTTTTAGCATTTTCAGAAATGCTTTGCTTTGGCAATGCACAGTGTTACGTCACGCCAGTAAAGTAATTTGAACTCAAACTGAATGGAGCTGAACATTGTGATGTCACACTGAAGTTGACCTTTGACCTTGTGGATATAAAAACCTTTGATCATCAAAACCTAATCAATTCATCCTTGAGTCCCAAGTGGTCATTTTGTATCAAGTTTGAAGACATTTCCTCAAGGAGATATCATCCTCTCAAGAAAAGGATGGACAGATGGATGGACGGACAGACAACCATAAAACATGACGCAGGCATAAAAAAATACTTTTGTCAAAGAAAACTGACACGATACTTCTGTGGCTGGGCTAAATCATCAATGCCTGCAAGAAACAAAAATGAAACATTAAAAAGATTATTCAGTCCCTCCAGGAATTTGTGATGTTGTGATCACAACAGTTAATACAAATTCAGCTAATCCTCACGAACTCTGAAAACCTTTCTGCAAATTTGACAAGTTATTGTAGTTTCAACAATCATTGTAGTCCCCCATGCTAAAATCATACTTGTATGTCTCAGCTCTGTACACTTATATTTTTTCATAATGTTGTGCTGGTTTTGCGTTTGAGCTCCAAAAAGACTTTGCCTCTTGGTGGAATACCCCCCAAGTGAACTTCTTCATTTACATTTAAAGTATATTTTATTCGAAGTTTTGTAATCCTGAGTCTTTTTTGTAAGCTTAGATAAAACACTCAGAACCTCTGGAACAAGCTGCCTTTGATTTTTAATTAATTATACAAAAAATAAAATAAAATATAATAATTAAAAAGTCTGAATTTTTTGCCACTTGTTCCCATAATTTTTTTTTTTTTTTTTTTTTCAAAAAACACCTAAAACAACGCAACATGCATCACAATTTTTTAGAAAAGCTGCCATGAATCTAGGCATTTTTTATCTCAACAATCGCCCAAAAATTTTGTGAAATCCCGGAGGGACTGATTATTTGTTCCATCTTGTCGCCTTGCTGCTCCGTTCAGACCGACACACCTGCTGTCTCACTATAACACCAAAGAAAGGGACAAACCCAGTCTATAAAGTGAGATGACTGCCCTGATCTCACTGTCTTCTGTCTTTTATCTGTCTTCACGCAGAGACGAGTGTGTGTCTGGGGGTCATATTTATAGGCTCATTTACACTGTCTTGTTCTTTGTACTCGTCTTGTTTCTTAAAGTCTAATGGCTTTAGTTGTGTATCGTGGTGGCTCTGTGCGACTGTTGTTGCAATTAAATTGTCTTGTTAAATTACATAATATAACTATTTTATTATCAAGCTTAAGAAGCTGCAGTTACCACTAATACCTTTGAAATGTGAGTGCGTGAACAAACACAACCACACTATAATAGCTGTGACTGATGGCTCAGTGACCTCATCAGTTATTTATGGAGGTTTTTGTTTCTCATCTGTTCTTGATGCACAAGTCATCCTGCTGTTTGTTTACACAATGTTGCCTAATATGTTCTGTTCAGAGGCAGCGACACATCTTTTTACTGCGAAATCCCCCACAACCCCTGAGGACTTGGTACATTCCACATGTGGCTGTGAATGGAAATTTGGCTTGTACCACCCACCCACTTCTCTGTGGGGGCTTCGGGAACATGGGAATCAACTGTTGCCAAGACAACACACAACAGCACGACACACAAAGACTTGTGTTATCACTGTCATCGACATAATGCATTCCCTTACCCCCCTTACCCTAACCCGACCCACCACATCTAAATGCTCTACCCTTATCCCTAACCTAACCCTGACCTAAATCTAAACTTAAGACCGAGTCAAATCGTGATCTTTTCCTAAACCTAACCAAACTGTTTTGTGCCTTTATTTTGAAAGTCTACCTAGATGTTGCATATTTATTATTGCTAACTTGACCACAGATTCTTGAATGTGTAAAAATGATGCTAGCATAGCCAGATGTCTCTCCAAAGCGCACAATGCTGGAAAAAGGTCTTAACACATGCACATTTTGCTACAGGGGTGAAAAAACGTGCCTTGTTTGCATTTCTTTAAATCAATCACAAACATCTTGGGCCGCACTAAGCCCAAGATGCAGTGATGGTGCTGCTGCAAAATAATGTTGAGGGGGAACTGAACATTTGGACATCGGGAGGCGTGCTCTGGTATTTAAATGTCTACATCCCTGCTACAGAAAAGCTAACACCTGTTAGCTTGTTTATGTTAGCACAATTAGGGGACTTTGAAAATGTAGATAGCGGATGCCGCGATGCCGCTTGAAGCAAGTGGGGCAGAAACGACAACAATAACAGTGATGTGTTCTTGTGACTTTACAGTGTAAAACAAAGCTAAATTCAGTCAGTCCTGGCAGTGCTTTATGCAGTGTGTCGCCCCCCAGTGTTGCTGTGATACTTGATTCAGAGTATTGTGCACGTGTCAGTAGAAACTGGACACCTCATCCAATCACAGTATTCAGCTTTCTTTTAGATACTTTTATAGATTGATCTCACATGATGAGAAAACATGTGGCTCATGTAACCACAGCGGCTGAATTAGCAGCTGTCAACGAAACTTTACTGATCGAATGTGCTGACGCAAGTTTTTTGAAGTTTTTTTTTCTTACAGCGGGAAAACCTCTCACAAAAAGTCAAGTACTTAGCAATTGCCTTTTTTCTTCTTAAGGCTAAATATTTGTGTATTTCTTCAGATAAAAAAACAACAAACATCTACACACATCCGTTGCCAAGGAGAAAAAGTTGAAGAAGCGTGGAATGGACAGTGACCACATGATGTGCTATAAATAAGAGAAGAGGGAATTCCCTGTTTCACTCGCTGACCCTTTGACCTGAAGTTTGGGTTTGCTTGGTTTGAGTGTTTGTGTTTCCTTCTGTGTTTGAGCTGTGTGCTCAGGCTAACATCCAACCATTAGAATACACCTGAAAAAACACACTGAAACAGAAAAAAAGACATCCCATGTGACGAGTGTCGTCATCAGACCAGTCTGATCTAGTCCGTTTTTATTTGTATAAGCAATAAAATATTGTGTTGCTGCAATCTCTTCTGGCCAACTGTGAGATGTTTTACTATAATCATGGAAACTACAGAGTACTCATCAGACCACATGATCAAGAGTTCTGTCTTAGCACTTTTTCTCATTGCAGAGAATATGTGATGAAATGTCTTTTTATCTGACTTTATTTGTCTCAAGTAGGACAAACACTAATGTTATAAAGGCTTCCTGTAAACCTGTTCATGTAAGCTATTTATAACCCCCAGCCCCCATAAGGCGGACAAGTCATGCCAGTATCACAACACTTTGTGAAATAGTAACAAATATAATCTATAGATTTGTGTTCACAGATTGTTAATATTTTTCATGATGGTCAGCATGACTTTTAAAGTAATAAGGAGGAATGTAGAATAAAGTGTGAGTAAGTCGAGAGGAGGCGGACAGGGTTGATTGGTCAAACACAGGACTTCCACCCAGGAGACAGTGTGTGAGTTTTCCGTTAACCTGGCTGATTATCTTCACACCGGTTGCTTTCAGCCCAGGGTTTAGTCAATTTTCAGGGTATAACCCGGCAAACTTGGGACTAACCCTGCCTCGGAGAAGGGCCAGCTAGCCTTAGGCTAAAGTCAGGGTAGGCCCACCTTGGAACATGCCAGGCTTGTGCCAGTGTGAAAGCTCTTTTAGCCCTAGGTTAACTAGGTTAATTAGCCTGGGGCTAAATGCAATGTGAAAAGCCCTGAGCAGGGTTAGCCCTGAATTTGCGGGGTTATACCCTGAAAATCGACTAAACTGAGGGCTAAAAAGTGCCAGTGGGCTAAAAGAGAGATAAAAGATTAGAAGAGAAAGATAATCAGCCAGGTGAACACAAAACACCTGTGTGGGTGTACAGAGGCTTTAACCCAGAGCTAGAAGAAGAGCCGTGTGAATCACATAGCCCGGGGCTACAAATATGCAGTGCGAAAAGGCCTGTAGCCCTGAGCTTAGCTTAACCCTGGTTTTAACATGTCTGTGCAAAAAGGAGCTAAACTCTTTGCCAAGGGCTAAGAATATGCCCTTTTAAGAAGTAGCAGATATTATAACTCAAACCACAATCATTTCCCAATCCTACTCCAGACCTTTATTTTGAAAGTATAACCTAATGCTGCATATTTATTATTGCTAACATGAATGCAGAATGAGAACAACGGTGGATAATACTTTTGTTTGAAAATTGAGCTGAATGTCAGGATAAAAAGGAAATTTGTCTCCATATATAAAATAACAAAACTGTAGCAGATTACATTTTGTGACTATTAAACAACCTGTGGATGTGTTGACAATGTGTCGATGAATTTTACAGAATCGTCTAGCTCTGATTTGTTTGACTGTGATGGCCAAAAACCTTTATCTGTATTCGAACATTCAGAACACAAAACGCTGGTAACATGTGATTGTCTCTCATCAGACCACTCTGTACTGGTGACATCTGACATGTATTAGCAACCAGTTCTTGCACAGCGGTGACTTCAGCTCCCTGATGGTTACTCTGAATGACCACCGAACATCAGAGCACATGACTAATAATCAGCACCAAGTCAATGAACGTTCGTTACAGACTCACTGCCGGTCAGATATCTGACAGAGACCACTCCTATCAGAACAGGGCGAAAACTTTCATAGTTTTTCAGTGCAAGCTGATGACTCACTATCAAAGGCACAGTTCACCCCAATATTAAGCAATTGTGTCATGAGTGCACACTGATCTCCAATACTGATCTTGAAAGTATTTTGAACTGTCAGCTCATTTTGTGGTCTTAACCTGATATCTTGTATTAAATCAATTACAAACAAATAACTGCAGGTGGAACTGCTAAAAAAAAGGGTTCAAAGGTTGCATTTTAGTGAAATGAAGCTTAGCAGGATAGAATCAGCAAACTTTTGTCTGTTTATTTTCCCCAACATAAATCATATTCATTCAACTTTGTGTTACTCATTATTTCTCCCCTGACTGACCAGATGAGTCTTCTTCTCCCCCTGGTCAGTTTGGGAACCACTGTATTAGAGCCACACAGCTCCATTGTATGTTTTCTTCAAATCATATTTAAAAAAAGAAGGGTCTCAGAAGAGTTTTAACACCTACACAATACATGTTAGTCTGCTATTATACTGCACCAGCATTCTAAAAAATATATATATATATATATCAACAATACATAACAAATTGCTGCAGTTTTATGTTAAGTGTGTTTTTTGTTCTATTAAGCAAATACAAATGATGTGTTTTATTGAAGAAGAAATGTCATGTGAACATAAAAACATTGAGTGCATATCTTTACAACCATTGTTTTAGTTAATTCAACCAACAAAATATATGCTAAGTGCACAATGTATGCTGTATTAATTGGTCTCGAGCTAACGAGACTATATCAGCCTTATACATTTTAGTAAAATTAATTCAATTCATCAAAACTTGTTGACTGAAAATAAAAAAAATTATGTCAATCTTACAAGGAATAAGGGTTTGTGTCAAGAGAACATAAAATTTTCATGTTGTTTTGACGGTTCTGAATATCTGTGTGGGTCAGAGTAAATAGATGGTTCAACACAGCGTTTGACTTTGATACGTGAGATTGTCATTTTTCATAGTTAATTGTTTGTTAAACCATGAAGGCCCTTCCCTAACCAAGTGTTTTGCATTATAATACTGTAGCTTAATTAATATGACACTGTTGCTTGCATGAGTTTTTGGAGTGGAGGACACCTCCTGAGGGTCTGCAGCCACAGTCAGGGTGGAGGATGCTCTGATGTGTTCCTTTGCAAAGTGGGGTTTGCTGTCAGAGAGACGTTTGTGCAATTCCGTGGCAACTGTAGAACCCCTGTGATGCATGAGGAGGAACAAACAGGAACAACCTTGGTTTTGTCAGGTTTTGTCATGTCATGTCATACAACACCAGATGCCTCATGGGATTAAAAACAGGAAGTGAATCAGGGGGCAAAGACAGTCACGCTTCCTGGCTCCAAGCAGAGACCGAGAAAAAAAAAGGTTATCTTATTTGTCTTTGACATTGTTAGGATGGCGGTGTGTTGGAAAAAACAAGACAGGTTGAATAGACTTGTACTGAGGTGGGATGTATCACAGATGCCAAGGGAGTTCCAGGCAAACATCATCCTCCCCATGTTCTGACAGGCTTATTTGGCTGCTTTCTTGCTACCATTCACGCTCTTATAATAAACTGTTTGATGTGTCCACCCTGCTGAAGGGATGAAAAATCTCTGAAATTGGCTCCAAAACCTGGTGCTTTTTATTTGAAACCATGATCTTTTCCTAAACCTACCCAAATAGTTTTTGTGCCTAAACCTAATCAAGCAGTTTTGATGGTTAAACGTAACCAAACTGACTGTTTGAGGGGGTGTCATGATCTTTAGTACTGTGCACCCGCAGACAGACCTACCTGGTCAAGTTAGCTATAATAAATATACAATACAAATGTACATCCAGACTGAAGTAAGTATGTTACTTCATTAAGTTAAGGTACATAATGAAACGTTTGTAAGCTACTCAAACATTATTCTTTATTTGGATCCCCAATAGCTGCCACTAATGTAGCAACTACTCTTGTTGACTTCTTTTAAAGTTGGTTTTTGTCAAAAAGAAGTCAATGTTTGCTTCCTTTTAAGTCTTTCCCCGCCAGCATTTTTTTAAAAAAAACATTGCTAGCCAGCGCCAGCATTTTTGACAAAATTCATTGATTTTTCAACACCAGTGGAATATTCAGTTCTATGAATATGTTAATATGGAAAATATCAAAAGAAAGAACAGATCTTCTAATTTCAAACACAAAAAACATTTTGTTCTAGCATCATTTATTCTTTTTTTATAAGCACTTGAATGTTGGTTGGTTGTATCAAAAAATCCACTTATCAGACAAAAAACAGAAAAAGAGATTTTAAGCAGAATATCGACATCACATTTTTAGTTTTGTTTTTTATCACTTCATATAACGTGTGTGACATCAACAACAACGTTAGCTGTGTGTTTCCCCGACTTCCAACTGAAAACGCTCTCCGCCCCGGCTGTGATGTGAGTCTCACGGGCTGCAGTGTGAGCAGCCTCGCTGTGTCCAGGCTGCTGTGGAGGTCCGAGGGCTGCAGCGCGAGCAGCCCCACCCAGGTCACAATGCTCTCTGCCCTGCGGAGCTGCAGCTAGGCACCAATGTTTTCGTTCTACATAATATCATCTTCCTCTGCTGTGGTTCTCTTCTTCTCTGAGTGACAAATTCAAAGCAATTGATGGTATATCTCGTCAATGGCGGGGAAGTGTTATGTCTTAAATGACGAGATATCTCATCAATGATGGGGAAAAAGTTAAGAAGTCAATGTCAACTTTTAGTTTCACAAGGACCCCCAGCCTCCTGGGTGAATGTCCAGTGTTTGGTTGACCCATCCATCCACCCCACCTCATGCGGTGACTCTCTCATTCTTCATACTACTATGCTAGGGCAGCAGCTCCAGGAGTGATGCTACCAGTTTACCTACATTGTAGTAGTTTGAGGCCTTGTAGGACTGATAAAGCTGCCGTCCAGACTGGCACAACAGGGTTCATGTCAACATCGTGTGGACAGAAATCAATATTACTTGTATAATGTAATAATAGTTTTAGTAATAGCTTCAGTAATGATAATACAACTATATTTGAATCATTTCAAGATTGTGGACTGGATGAACTGGATGAACCCGTAAAATGACAGTGTTGTTTAGTCATTCCACTACTTTGGTACAGACTCAAATATCTCAACAGGTAATGGACAGATTGCTATGAAATTAAGTACAGATATTCATGATGTCATGTCCTATATTTGAGCTTTGCTTCAAGATTTAAGTCTGAAAGCATCTGCTCAGACCAGACCACAGTGAACATTTATCTCCAATTAGCTGAACTTTGTAGATAAACTGTGTAAACTAGCCATTGTAGCAACAGTGTTTCATGACACAGCAGAAGTTTGTTAGTTCAGCTGTCATCAGATTGATTCTTACATCTCCAAAAGTAAACCGTCACGATGAAAAGAGTTCCTATGTAAAGGGAAAAGGGAAGTAAAAGTGGGGGGCATGTTGTTGAAGGCTGTGGTGTAACTGGTAAATGCATCACCTCACACTAGAAGAATTTATCGAAACCACACACTCATTCTTGATAAGCGACAGACCATTTCCATGACAAAGAATGACCTGAGCACACTGTAGCATTATTCATGCAGCCTCCTGTTTGGTAAGATTTTCCGCTGAATTTTTCATAAATAATGAAAGTAAAGATTATTATAGAAACTGAAACTTCCAAAACATTTTCAGTTTATTCATCAAAATCCAATTTTTTTTTTTTGTCAAAAACAAAACTAAAATTGTCATGTGACAAATTAAATCAGATGGTGGATCCAAAAGCATTTAAGGATGTTCCAAAGACTTACAAACTGGATTGGCCGTCAAACCCAAATATGAATTTTAAAAAAAGCAAACAAATCCAAAGAAGGCAAAAGTGGAACACAAAAATCCATAAAACAAATTCAAAAATGAGCAAAATCACACGGCACAGGAATGACCCAAAGGACAACAAACCAACGCAGAAACAGAGAAACACAATCAAATCCAATCAAGTTGCAGGAGAGAACCATGAAGTTCCAGTTGGAAAAAAAAAATGTTAGCAAAGATCATTTTGTTCACAGCAAAAACATGAGTACCTGGGGAATCAGGTACTGGCAAGAATGTAACAGTGATATCTCACTATCTGGTATTCAACCCTGGTTGACCTTATTTGACTTGAAAATGGTTTCTCAGTTAGATTTATATTACCTTGCTCTGTCTTCTTGAAAAGCAGAATTCATGTTGGAAGAACACATCATAAGTTATGGCTTAAGTTCTGAGCTCCTCTCTAAATGCTGATGAGGTGATCCTGCTCACAATAGACAGCAGGATCTGGTGAATGAAGTGTTGACTTGCTGAGAATTAAAAGTGTTAATGTTAGTTGACTCAGGAAATGAACTGATTCTAGAATCACACTTTTTAAATAACAGATTTTTTTTTTTCGAGTCAAAAGGCAAAAGGCAAAGTCAAGTTTTTTTTTTATTTGATCAAGTCGAGTCATAAGTCACCTAATTGTTACTCAAGTCTGACTCAAGTGCAAGTCAAGGAAAAAACAAGACAGGTTGAATAGACTTGTACTGAGGTGGGATGTATCACAGATGCCAAAGGAGTTCCAGTCAAACATCATCCTCCCCATGTTCTGACAGGCTTATTTAGTTGTTTTCTTGCTATCATTCACACTCTTATAATATACTGTTTGATGTGTCCACCCTGCTGAAGGGTGAAAAATCTCTGAAATTGGCTCCAAACCTGGTGCTTTTAATTTGAAACCATGATCTTTTCCTAAACCTACCCAAATAGTTTTTGTGCCTAATCCTAATCAAGCAGTTTTGATGGTTAAACGTAACCAAAGTGACTTTTGGGGGGGTGTCATGATCTTTAGTACTGTGGCACCCGCAGACAGACCTACCTGGTCAAGTTAGCTATAATAAATAAACATCCAAACTAAAGGCACAACAGCTACTTGGGCAGGTTTAGGAAAAGATCATGATTTGGACTGAAGTAAGTATGTTACTTCAGTAAGTTCATGTATGTAATGTAATGTATGTATGCTACGCAAATAAGCAGACTTATGTTCTTTATTTGGATCCCCAATAGCAAGTAAGGTTGCAAGTTTTTTTTTGTTGTTTTTTTTGATCAAGTCATGAGTCACCAGATTTGTTACTCAAGTCTGACTCGAGCCAAAGTCACGTGACTGGAGTCCAGCATACAGGAAACCAGACAAAACATAAACTAGGACGCCCAACTTAATTACTCATATAATCAGTATGATATATAAAACATTGTGTCACTGTTTAACTTAAATATGGCCTCTGTGGAATCACCTCATGACACCTGGTGATGCGACTGAACCAATCGTCTCACGGCACATGTTATCAAGGAGATGGAGGAGGAGTCTGGCCTGACCAAAGCAGCGAAGAGCTCTACACAGCTGTCATTGCTATTTTCTAACCAACCGCAGTTGTCATTTTTTCACCCAGTGCCCACGTTGTGTAGACAGTAAATGTACTTGTGCTCCTCTGTGGTGCGCCCATGGGTGTGTTGGTCTTAAAATGAGGTGTAGTCAGGTGCCCTGTTGTGCATTGCTATCTGGAGGCAGCAGAAAGCGATCACACCTTTGACCAACAAAAACCTGGTCTGAAGTCAAAGGCGCAACATTTTTCTGCTATTTAATGGTTGTATTATTCAGACAAACATGCACTCTGCTTCTAGGTCACTGCAGTTCATCTACAGGTCCTAAAAATTAACATTCTGGGCTACATTTCTCAGTTTCAATGTAGCGTTTTCCGTAGGTTTCTAAGGTATACCTCACCAAAGGAACTTCTTTTCCTACGAGTGTTTCCCAGACTGTCCCTTAGCGTGTGTCCTTAAGGAAGAGCTGCTAAGGTACATTGTAAGTTGTAACCGTCTTCGCCACGGTGCACACATCGATTGATCGCTTGTAAAGGCACATAAATGATGTTTAAACATAAAAAAGTGTTGCCATTATCATTTTACTTCAATCTAATATTACAGCAAAGGAAGTTATGACTACTAAAGTTCATCTGCTTCATCTATTTAAAAGATAACTTCAGTATTTTTCAACCTGGGCCTTATTTCCCCATGTGTATGTGTGTGTATGATTGATAGGTACAACCCGTTTTAAAATTGGTTCAGTATTGAGGGAGGCGGATGCAGCCAGCAGCTGTGAAACGAGTTATAACAGTAGATATGAGGGCAAATACGTCCCGTAAAAGTGCATTAATTTTTTTCACCACAGTCCGGCTCAGATCACCAGTATAATCTCTGTCAACAGCATGCAAAGCGTCTCTCTTACCGTTCACTCTGTGACGACATCTCTCGGGATCTTTGCTTGTTGAAGAATGTCTTCTTGCAGTGAGTGGACAGCTGTTTTCTTGAGGTGTGTTTGGTGAAGTGTTTCAGGATTGGATGTCTTCTCTTCTTGGGCTGGCAGTAGTCATCTTGGGAAAAGTGTGCACTGCAGACCTGATGGTCTGCGAGGCGCAGTGTCTGGACAGGAGTGTTAGCATCCAATTGTAACACAATTAGCCACAACTTCAGCATGTTGCTGTCTGACAAAGGGCAGCCTATGAAAGCTGTACGGGGTGTTGTGCGACATCCTGTTCTTGCAATTCGGATAAGCGCAAACACAAATCATTGTTTTCAAATCCGCTCTGACCGGCTCTCAGCATGGCTCCTCTGTTTTCTTCTGGCAACAAACAAAGATCCCGCGAGATGTCGTCACACACAGCAAGCAGTAATGAAGCATGCTGTTGACTGAGATTACACTGGTGATCTGATCCGGACTGTGGTGAAAAAAAGCACTTTTAATGCACAAACTTTTATGGGTCATATTTGCCCTCATATCTACTGTTATAACTCGTTTTGCGGCTGCTGGCTGCATCCGCCTCCTTCAATACTGAATCAATTTTAAAATGAGTTGTACCTATCAATCATACACACCATACACATGGGGAAATAGGGCCCACGCTGAAAAATACCAGATGAGAGTTCCAATAAATATGTAGCCTATAGCCTATAAAATATTAAAACAGAGTATGTACTGGGACATATAAGCACACTTTTGGACTTCATGAAAGACCGGGATAAATGATAAAGCTAAATGAGTGAATGATTTTGTTCTCATACAAATAAAAGATCTGATACAAATTTGTTGTTGTCACACAATAGGCACCTGTAGCAGCAAATCCACGTATGTGGTCTATGTCAGCACTGTGCTTTCTGATGGCAGTGTTCAGCTCTCAGCGTCAGTCTGCCATATTGAAAATGTTCATTTTGTCTTCTCGAATTAGTTAAGAACTTTTCCTGTAGTCAGACAAATAGTAGCTTGAAAAGATGTTACCTTGTTGCTTGACAGTTTCGACTTGCAGCTGCAGTCTTCCTCAGAAGCGTCATCTGACGTGTTGATGACGTGTCATTTAACAGCTGGACGGCCCAGCGAACCTGTCAGAGTCCGCTGGGCCGCCCGCTGCCCCCCCCCCTGGGTGGTCTCTGGAGCAGGGAATCCCAGGTGTGCGAGAGGGTGTACGCCCCCTCGTCCCGGTTGATGGTGTCTGTCGCCCGCTTCCTGATTTCGATCGCCTCTCTGATCAAGCGCTTGAGTTTATTTGTTTCTGATGTGATTATTGTGCTGTTGTCCCAGTCCATTATGTGGTTTTCCCTCCTGCAGTGGTCTGTGATGGCTGATTTTAGATTTTCCTGGTCTGCTTTGTCTTTTTGTGTCCGGGTGAATCGTGCTATTATTTCTTTTTTCGCATTCTTTTTGATGTTCTTTTTTCCTTATCATAAAAGCCCGCCCTGTTTCCCCGATGTATGTTTTGTTGCATGACTTGCAGGGTATTTCATAGATGACGTTACATTTGTGATCTGGGGCTATTTTGTCCTTTGGGTGCACTAACAGCTCAGGTCAGTCTGCCATATCCTCAGTTTGCTCCATTATATAAAAAAAATCCACAATTTTTCACAAAGGCATCATGATAGGAAGACACAGATTAAATGACAACATTCTCATGATGTGTTCTGCACAGAAATGTTGTTTTCTACTTTGATACAATTTCCATTAAGTTAATTTTAAACTAATGATGTAGGTTGGCTCGATGTGAACAATACTGCTGCTGTCCATTTGAAAAGCTTAATGTTGGTCTAATAAAGCTAAAACTGAGACAGGATGAACAGAGTGCATTACTAAGGGACAGCTTAGGGGCCCTCAGAAGGGTTACCTTAAGCTAAGGAGAGTCTGGGAAACAGGCTAAAGGGAGACCTTAAGGGACAGCTTACGATGCACGTAGCACTAAGGAGACTCTGGGAAACGGGGGCCGTGATTAATAGCAGATGATTGTGGGTGGGTGAAACAGGATGAAGCTGAAGTCAAGGCTGACTAGCGGGAGCTAGGGTTGAAACTGTTGAACCTGTGCTCGCCTCAAACTCAAATTACTGTTACTATTCTACTATCCCCTGAATAATATGGAAAATGTGACTTGTTTTCCTTTTGATTTATTGAGATGCCCAGTACTTTGATGATACTATTGTTATTTCTGTTTTAACCATGGTTCTCAATATTCAACTGACAGTGTTTTCTCTCATGTGTCATATTTCATATATAAAATTAAACAGAAATAGGATGAAGCTGTGGGCACATAAGAGAGCGACACGGTGCCCAGTTACGCAGAGTAAATACAAAAACATAAGTAGGATCAGTCAGGATCTACTAATAATTAATGTCCTGTGTTCTTTAACATCAAAGATCACACAAAAACACACACACACACACACACACAGCCGAAATTCATACAGTGAAATTATCTCTGACTTCAATTAGAGATAAAAAAATCTAAAATATTTCCTCTGGAGAGTTTCCTCTGTCCTGTCTGTTTATAACTGCAGTTTTTAGTGTTTATGCTTAACTGTTAAAGGGATAGTTCACCCCAAAATGAAAAGTCAGCCATTATCTACTCACCCTCATTCTGACTGAAGGTCAGGTTTAGTTTTTCAGTCCACAAAACACTGCTGGAGTTTCACAGGAAAACAGTGTTGCAGAATCTCCCAAACAATGGAAGTAAATGGTGACCAATTTTCAAATGTAAAAAAAACAGATACAGAATTATACCCCTACCCTCCAACAATGCCAAGATGACTAAAGAATGTTATTCACACCATGTTTTTAACCTGAATCTTCACTGTAGATCCTTAACTTGGAGTCACGTTCACGTGCACACGAACACTGTCTGATCTGGGTGTGTGTGGTGTGACGGTGTGCAAATGGTGTGTCGGGACTTTAGGAGAATTGGATTACAACAGACGTGCAGTATGGAGGCATTTAATGTTGTTTTTTTTTGTTGGTTTTTTTTCCAGGTGTTTTTTAGGATTTAAAACTGGTCACCATTCACTTCCATTGTTTGGGAGATTCCTGCAATGCTGTTTTCCTGTGAAACTCCAGCAGCGTTATAAACCCGACCTATCCTTACTACCTATCCCTTTAAATAGCGTTGCACCACAGGCAGGCACACCTGGCTCTGAAAGGGAACTGGAGATGACACTCTGTTTGCTTATACAGTCATGTTACACACCTATGATTAATTAAGAGATGAAATACAACCCCTTCGCGCCTTGTACCTTACTTTGTCGGATAGATTATGCACTGTTTAAATCACAAAGTGGAGGTGGACCCTAAATGCCATTGCACCCTGCACTTTGGACCGTACCCTGTAGCTTGTCTCAACAGGGCCCTCTGTGTTTACATCGATGATGCTTCGTGCTCAAACACAGTCACAGTAGATGGACAGTGTTTCCCAGATGTTGAACTTTTTATGTGAAAATATCGACCATGGTATCATCACCATCTTGTTGCTGCTGTTTACATTCAACTGGTCACAAATTTTAAAAAATGCACAGAATAATTTCCTGAGTGGTTAATTTTATTTTATTTTGCTTTACTTCATTGTTCCATCCTATTGTACTGTGAATTTAATTAATTATCTGTATTGAATATGCAGTGTAGAAGGAACTATGACTCACTATGTTATGCGACCCTGTGTTGTATAAAGATAATAAATTACCTTGATAGCTTAATTGTGCTGTCACAGTTTCATATATATTGCAAGTTTACAATAACAACCTAACGCTTTTGTTACATAATATTTGCATTGTTCTGAGCAGAATCATGCTGTGTTAGTAACAGGATGTACAGTTTGATCTTTGATGGTGAACCACAGAGTTGGAGTTAAAAGGAAAAAGGAGTGGAGAGTTCTGCTGGTTGGCCTGTGTTTACCTGCATGTGGTTAGGTGAGTAAGCGGGTGAGGTTCTGGTAAAACAGACCAAAGACAGACAGAACATTGGTAAGCTGCATTCATGTATACGCTTGCAGAATAAAAACACTTAGACACGCACAGTTACATAACCTGGCTGGTTCCCACTGACCTCCTTAAAACTAGACAACACACACAAACACAAAGAGTCTGGAACGCCTCACATACCTGCTCTCCAACACTGTGACCAGCATAACCCCTGATAAGCACTGCTGAGATTTCACAGATAACACACCGGACTCCTGGCATCTTGGCACCGGTCTGGACTTGGCCTGGATCTTGCCTGTATCCACCCAGTGTTTCCTTGGATTGGCTGATGTTCACAAAACAGCCAGGGCTGGAAGGAACTGATTACATTTGGATGGAAAAAAAAAAAACTCAAAAGGGTCCAGCAGGCACAGGTTTGGAGAGGTGACCATGACCACTGGCCAGAACAGCACCGGAGTTGGGAGTAATTTAGACTGAAGATTTGGAGAAACAGAAATCCCTTTTAAATGAACACCTGCTACTGATAATGCATTAAACATCGACGGTTAAAAAGTAACTTATACTCTGAGTAGTTTTTGAGAGGGATACTTTGTACTAAGTATTTTTCTGACACCAGTACTTTTACTTGTATTTTAGTAATATTTTAGTAATGTAACAGTACAGTACAGAATTTCAGTACTCTTTCCATAGCTAATCACAGCTTTATAGGAAAGAAATACAATGGGTGGGATGGGTGAATGTTGACATGTGTTAGCATGCTAACATGCTAAATTAAGATTTCAACCATCAAGCATGTTAACCTTGTGATGCATTTATTTCAAAGCACCACTGTCCAGCCTCTCAGAGCCGCTAGCTGGCCAGTGTAGACCCCATGTCTAGGAGTTGTAAGCCCCTTTTTCATGCACATGTGCTGACTTGGCTTGACTCGGTGACTCAGCGCATCATCATGGCAGGGATCTTCATCTCAATTACAAGACGGCCACCTGCCCGAAGGTGTGTCTCTGAACTGATACTTGCTTGTCTTGAGTCAAGCAACTGTAAAACAGTGAATAAACATGTTACATTTCTTATGAATTCTTCACGATAAAAGTTCCCCATTATTTTGTTACTTAAAATTAATTTTATTGTGAAGCAGCAAAGTCAGGAAATGTTGAGTTTTCCTCAACAGTAGCTGAACACAACTCCTATCAGCTGAAAGTGAACATGAAACAGTAAAATAAAGCAGAAACCTACAGAAGAGAAACTCAACTTCAAACCACAGAGATTCAGTTAGAAGCTACAGAAATAGAGAGCTGAACACAGAGACACTTTTAAAAATGTCTTCCCTCTGCTCTCTGCACAGACATGAGTTAAGTCCCTGCTACATGCTTGTTGGGAAAGAAATCACAGGTCAGTCACAGTGGGCGAAACGTCAACGCAAGCCGCTTGGAGGAAGGTCTGCTCCATCTTGGGCTCGACTCAGTATAGCTCAGCGTGATAAAACTGGTAATGGAAATGTTAATCAACAAGGCATAGTTTGACTGAGTGTGGCCAAAACTGACAATCAGTTGCAAAGTTGCGATCGCAACAGTTCACACAAATTCAGCCAATCCCTGTGATTTCTGCATGACCTTGCAATTTTGTCCAAACTCTGCAACTTTTCCATAAATTGAACCAATCATCTTTGCTCCCCGAGAGTTCTGCCAATCACAGCAGTCCCCTGTGCAAACATCACACACGTATGTCTCAATAAACTGACTTAATGTTTTGTTTTATTATTCACTATTTTTTTGCATTCATTTTTTCCACAGGTACTGAACAGAACACAAGGTTTGTATTATCAATGCTCCGCCCACTTTTATTTTATAATTTTGTGCTTCTTGCCCCAAGTTCTTTTCTTCACCTGCAAATAAACAAAATTTTGTTGGAGTTTTTGTAACCATGAGCCTTTTTGGTGAGGTTACTTTAAAAAATCACAACTTTCTTTTGCAATTTTCACTCCACCGCAATTTAATTGTAAAAAATGCCTAAAAAACAATTGCAACGTGCACTGCAAGTTTGTAGAAAAGCTGTTATGAAATCAGACATTTTAGGCTGCAACAATCCCAAAGACAGCCCGCGAAATCCTGGAGGGAGTTGTGACTTACCTCCACCCTGCCCCTTTCTTTCTACCTGCAGAGGAGAGTGACTCACTGTCTCTTATGACCGTGTTTGCACCACCCATGAGGGCCAATGAGTCAGCGTTTGTGAGTGTGTTTAGCTGTTGCGCCTTCCTTCCCAGAACCTTGATAACATTGTCTTGGAAGAGACACAAGTTTGTGTCTGAGCGAAAAGACAAAACAAATAGATACAAGAGGGCCGTCTGAAGTCTGATGCCCTTTAACCCACTCGGCTGAAAACATAGCAACGACACAAACTTGGTAAGGACCAGGGTTCCCACACATCTTCATGGAGAGAATTTCAAAACTTTTCCACAACTTTTCAATGACCATTAATAAAAATTTCCATTACCGTTCAGAGCCTATGAGAACACGAACAAATGTTCAAATGTTGTACATCTGTTCATGTAGCCTGCTACACAGTATACATAACAGACGTTACTTCAAATGGAAATTAAACAACAGTCTTTTTCGATCTCTAGTAGTTGGTTACGTTCATCATTGTCCTTTATCAAAATTACTTTACAAACACTCAAATAAGTCTGGCACTTGTCTGGATGCGATTTAATGGGAAGCTCTAAAGTGTTACAGATTAAACTTTCTTTTCTTACATTTTCTTTTTTTAATTTCCTTAACAGCACAAGAAGTCTCTTTGTTTATGGTAAAAAAAAAAGAAAAAACAAGTTTGCTAAATGTGATGTGTGATTCTTGATGGGATGTGACTGAGAGGCAGAAAAGCATCGCCTGTGACTCCACAGCTGATTTTGTGATTTTTATGTTTCTTAATTTTTGTCTTTGATTATTCTTTGATTTTGAAACAGTAGCCTTCTGTTGTTGTTATGTAGCGTCTATGAAATGTTACTGACAGTATTAACTGTCTGTAGTAGTAACAGTAGAGTGTTTTTGACTGCGCTGCTGCACAGTTTCCCTGGAAAGCTGTTGTGCAATTCGAACCCTGATGTAAACCTACACTCAGACTGTTGTATTAAAGCATCATGCATCAGGGAAAACTGAACCGATTGCACCATTAGTGTATTCTTAATACATCTGATTATAAATACACACAAACACACACACACACCTCAAGGCTCACACTCTGTCACTGAGCTCAGCCAGTTCTTCCAAACTACAAAGACACTTACACACACACTTTATGATTTTTATAACTTCTTGATGCAAGTCTGAAAAGCAATGTGGCAACATAAGTATGTAGGCAGTAACAGTATAAGAATAAAATAGATCAAATTAAATAGTCATAAAGTGACAAAGTTTGCGTGGTGTAAACAATGTAAACAGTGCAAACAATGACTGGCAGTAGTCAAGAGTGCAGCAACTCAAAAGTGTAAGTAGCAGCAAAACCAGTACATTCATTTTTTTATTTTAATTCATGCATTTGTTTGGGCCGAGCTGCCTTCTTTAGCAGCTTGAAGAAAAACAGTCGTTGCTGTGCTTTTGTTGCCAGTGCAGTGATCTTAATGATCCATGTGACGTCAGCTGACATGTGAATACCCAGGAGGCTGAAGCTGGACGGTCTCTCCTCTCTGTCTGCGTTGATGAAGACTGGAACGTACTCATCCTTCCGTGTCCTTCCAAAAGTTGATGATTAACTCCTCGTTCTTTGTGGTTTTGAGGTGGTGGTTATTATCTGAACAGCACTTCACTGGGTTCATCACCTCCGCTCTGCAGGCTGACTCATCATTGTTGAGAGGAGGCCAATCACTGCTGTGTCATCTGCTAATGTAACGATGGTGTTGGTGCAGGAACACAGTCGCTGATGAGGGAGCAGAAGATGGGGTTAACAACACATCCCTGTGGTGTGACAGTACTCGGAGTTATTGCAGAGGACAGGTGGGGGCCTGGTCTCACCGCCTGAGGAAACACTCACAGGAAGTTCGGGACTCAGCTGCATAGTGATGAGCTGAAAGCAGAGCTGTAGTCTGAAAAGCATCCTCATGCATTTGTCTTGTCTCTGCAGGTGAGTCAGGACAGTGTCAGAGAGATGCTGTCCTCTGTGTTCAGAGAGGCGGGGACGGTGGATTTGATGTGAGTGAGGACCAGTCTTTCAAAACACCTTATGATTATTGGTGTTTGGGCAACTGGATGATAGTCCTTCAGACTGCTGATGTTTATTTTCTTCTGCACTGCCACTGTGAAGGCTGTCCTCAGGCACTTAGGGACTGTAGCCAGAGATAAAGACACATTGAACATACTTGTAAATACCTAGGTTAGCTGTTCAGCACAGTCCTTTGGTACTCATCCCGGGACTCCATCCAGGACTGCAGCTTTGTCTGGATCGACCCTCTGCAGCACAAGTTGTACATCATGTGTGGTGTATTCAAAATGAGCAAAGAAGGTGTTGATCTCATTGGACAGTGAGACATCACTGTGGGAGCAGACAGGGTTGTTCTTGTAGTTAGTGAGAGTTCTAATGCCTTGCTATATGCTCCTAGTGTCAATACTGTTGAAGTGGTGTTCTATGGGCCTTTTTAATTCAATTATGCTGCAGTGTCACCAGCTTTACAAGCATTATTGCATGCTATATATAATGTGTATATATGTCAATATGTAGAAAAGCACAGTGGCCGTGTGTTGTACCAGGTCCACCTCTACTTCTTCAAAGTAGCCTGTTGTGCGAACAGGTCCCAGCTGGTACGATCAAAGCAGTCCCATGGTTGTGAGGTGGCATCCTCAGACCATATTTTGACTGTCTGTACTGCAGGTCTGGTCATTTGAGAAACAGTGATAAGATGGTCAGATTTGCATATTGCCCCAACTCGCCATCTCCTACACCTACACCCACACCCTGCACTCAGCCCTGTCTCACCTGGACACCGAGGACACTTACATCAGAGTGTTGTTCATCAACTTCAGTTCAGTATTCAACACAATCATCCCCCAGAAACTGCTAAACAAACTTTCCAACCCTGCACTACTACACTTTATACTGGACAATCATCACCTCCGTCCCTCTCACATATATATAACCAACAAGGTCATTTCATTTCATGACAACTCTGCACTGAAACTGGACAATCATCACCACTATGCCCCATATTTATAGTATGTATAATGGTCATTGGGATGCATTATTTATTATTCAAAAACATTTGCACCTATCCTCAAATTATTTATAAGTTTTTGTTTATACTTATATTTATATTCATATTTATTGAACTGATCATCCATTCTGCTACACCTGTTTACCTGTATACATTTTATTTTATTTATGTACTTTTTAAATATATTTCTCTATGTCGTGTTAGTACTCTGGGTTGTGAGGAAGCGCAATTTCGTTCCCCTATACTCTGTATGTGGAAACAGAGACAATAAACTTGAACTTGAACTTGAACTTGTCCCACAGTGGGCTACGACCACCCTTTATGAGTCTTTGCAGGTTGTGCACACATGATCCAGTGTATTTAGCCCCTCACAGGTCACTGCTCATACTGATTGAGTTTAGGGAGCACTGTTTGTAAGTTGACTTTGTTAAAAATCCCCTGCCACAATGAAGGCACCTTGAGGGTTAGAACCCTGCTGTTCACTGATGCCTGCGTGTAGCTGTGCTAGTGCTAGCTTAGCATTATCTTGTGGGGGTGATGTGAACAGCCATGATGGACATTCCAGATCTGGAGAACAATAGCTCTCTACTGCAGTGTGGTTGGTGCACCAGTCATTGTTGATGCAATTGCATAAAATATATAAAATATGTAATAAAATATGAAACAGACAAAGTGGGACTCGGCTCAGACTTGGCTGGTCAAGCAACAGGAAACCAGACTGTTGTGTTCACCACAACATTCTGGATCCAAGTGTTACACTTGACCGGTGGACCAGTTCTGAGCTGACGGGAACGCAACACAAAAGACTCAGATGAGGGGAGGAGGACTCTGTGTTTACACTGATGATGCTTCATGCTCAAACACAGTCACTGTTGATGGACAGTGTTTCCCAGATGTTGACCATATTATCATCACTTGTTGCTGCTGTTTACATTCCACCCAACACAAATTCAAAATATGCACTGCAGGATTATTTCCTGGGTGTATATGTGTATCTGTATATATAGCATGCAACTTTAAAATGACATTGAAATGCACTGCCATGATATAGAGGAGTCATAATAGCAAGGATAGTGATAAACTAGCCTCCCTGACAAAATCTGGTGTTGTAGCATCATAACAGATTAAAACTGTCAGCACACATTCCAACATATAAAAACTATCTGGTGACAGAGCAGCTTTACATGGATGAAAAATATATAGATTAACACGGATGGAAATAAAGTATAACAGGTGACGATGCACCTTAAAACAGATGAAAATGCAGAATACTCTGATGGTGCACTTTCATTTGCATTAGCAAATAAACAAAAAACACAAGTGTGTGGGTGGATTATTATTCAAATGAAAGAATAAATCATTTCTACTTACATCATAAGTGCACTCTCCTTAATATGTCCATGGGAACAACCGTTGCTGCTCGTCTTTCTGAAAGAATTTTTGGAAGCTGCTTTTTCTTTCTCTGCTGCTTCTTATAATTCTGGTTTCTCAAACTTACTCTTGTGTTTGTATTTTGCATGTCCTTAACTGCAATAACCCAGAATTCCATGCGTTAAATGTAAAACTTTTGTTTGTGTTATTATAATGTTATTTATTTAGTGAATGACATCAAGTATGTGACACCATGACCTAAGTGTCTTTACTGAATAAGTGCTGTAAATACCATGCACATCTCCACTTGGAAAGTAGGTGATAGCGATGGAAAAGACAGAGCAAAGTCAGGACCAATAGCAACAGTTTCAAATGATAATCAGTCATTTTGGTGGTCATTTTTTTCTTCTGTTTGACCGTTTTTATTTCAGAACTGTCTGTGCAAACAGGGTTGAGTTGTGTAGTGCATGTGCTCTTTGCTCCCCCACTGCTGACTGTGTCAGTGAGCACTCAAACAGCACGTGCATTCGTGCCGGAACAGTGCACCATGGTGCACACCCTGGCCAGTTTGATCCAACACATAGTGACAGGTGAACGAAGAGGAATGCCTCAGCATCCAGACCCCCGACACGGAGACTGAGCTGACTGACAGTCAGGCTCAGGCAGGAATATCCAGGTATACAGTGGGTTAAATTAATATTTTAGTCAAATCGGATCTCCAGCATTGATTCAGGTTACATTTTCAAACTGTTATTGTCCATCAATGGCTATTACAATAACAGACCAGTTAATTATCAGACAGTGACACAGTGAAAGGATGCCTACATTTAGATATTTTTAACCTATTAATGCATTCACCTCATACTGCTCTCCCCTACATGAAATACATAGCCACTTTTAATAATAAAAAGTATTGGTATTAAAATAAATGATTCTGGCCTTAAATTACTTGGTCAAAACCAAAGTTTGTGGTATTGCCCACCCCTAATGATACTTTCAAGCCATATGAAGAGAAGGGCCCGTCTCTGTGTTGTACATTCTTGGAGACTCATGCACACAGGGCCCTGGTCGGATGTGGGCCCTAATGCACCTGCATTACCTACATATATGGCAGCTCCACCGCTGCCTGTTCTATACAGAATTGAATTAATTATCTGTATGTATTATATTTTGTCTGTTTGTGTGTGAATCATGAAGAAACTACAACTCTCATTTCGACATACAACTCTGTGTTATGTAATGATATTAAATGATCTGGATAACTTGACAAAACCGTCTGTACCAAAGTGAAAAGCCTTTGGATGAACAGCATTCTTTCATGTGGGTCATCACTGACTCTTTCCTCTGATTTCCATCTTAAACCTTCACCACAACCCAGCTGCTGCTGGCTGGGCTTCATAACAGTGTTACATAAATGGGCATGATCAGACAATAGACTCAGCATTCGCAGAAGACAGTCAGACTGATAATGTCCAGACGAACTTTAATAGGCTCAAGCTGTCAGACGGGGCTGTGACCATTCATAGATGTTGTGTCCTCATGTCATGTCCTGAAGCGCAGTGCCATTATTTCCAATACTTTTATACTGAATTTCATGGAAGTTTTAACAAATTCATAAATGAATAAAACAGTGACATTTTTTCCTTTCCTCCAAAAATTCTTGGGGAACATTTTTTGGAGCATTGTGCAGAGGACCCACACTTTTCGGGGGAGGGGCTCCTGGCTGTGGCCCTGCTTTCACATGACTCACAGTCTGTAGTCTTCCAAAATCATCAGGGATGATATTTTTTTCATGTTTCCAACAGGACCCTCAGCTTCTTTTGGACCTGGCAAAGGAAACTGGCAATTTATTTTCAGTGCACCTTCATCTCCATGCAGTGATTCACTCTGACAAACGTGCCCTTTCACCCGCAGTCAGCTTTCTTCTGCTGTATTTCCCATCTCCCCCCGCGCACTGGTGAAGGTTCAGTCCTTCACAGTCAGTACAAGTCAAGACTCAACCCTGAGCACATTCTTCCATTTGCTCAGTTCACAGTGGGGCTCAATAAATGCTAAACACTTCCAGTAAAGTGAGAGCTTCACCACAATAACACAAAGAGAAACAGAGAGTTTCTTACTTCTAATAAATGGTGCACAGATTGTGTTTGGTTGTAGGGTATGTGTTAACTCAGCCCAGCCCAGCCCACACTGCTGTTACTCAACTGTGCATACTTGTTTCCCCTGGGCTTACATGGAAAAACTGTGTGTCGTGAACGTCAGAGTTCAATTTATTTATAAAATCCAAGTCATTTTCCCCAGGCAGCACTTTTCTTGAGGAGAACCCCTCTATGACTTACACACCATGGATTTTCTCACCCTCCGCTTCCTTCTCAGCTCATATGAGCATCATGCAGACAGACACAGAGAAGGAGAAGATGGGAAAACAATCTGTGCAGCAAAGCAGCAGAAACCAGTCCCAGCTTTGCTGCTGTTCCAGTATCGCAGCAGGGAGGGAGGGAGGCCCGAGACCAACAGAAGTAGTCATGTCCCAATTCCATATTAAACATACTCGGCTCGTTTGATGTGAATTTCCCCTCGTCTGGACAGTGGGTGAGATCAGGCGGCTGCAATCAGTCAAAGTGACATAAAACTGCAGACAAGACAGACATTTTCACATCAACATTTTCATCCCATTAGATCAGGGTCTGTATTACAGAAACATCCTAACTTGCAGAAGTTAACTGTTTGGTTACCAAAGGTTAGGATTTCACTGTAATATCAATATTGTTGTATACCAACTATGAATAACCAATATTTCACTGAGGTGTGACATGTCAGACTGTGTAATATCAATATTTTGTTTGTGCAATGGTGTTAATCCTGCTTCTTTCTTGTTTATATTGTTCTAACTGTTTACATTTCCCCTTGTTTTAATATTGTTCCTTTTGTTTATATTTCGCTGTTTATATTGTTCTTCATATTTCCACTTGTTTATATTGTTCCTGTTGTTTATATGTCCCCTTGTTTATATTGTTCCTTTTGTTTATATTTCCCTATGTTTATATTCTTCATATTTCCACTTGTTTATACTCCTCCTATTGTTTATATTTCCTCCTTTGTTCTGATTCATTTGTCCTACAGTACAGCACAATTTGCCCTGACCCACCCACTTAGTTATGTTTTGCATTGTCCTGCATTAGGCTGACTCAAGTATGCCGAGCATCACAGTCAGAGATGCTGATGCTGTGCTTGCTGGCCATTTGTCTACACTTCCATGCTTGCGGACATGCTGTGCTCAGTTATACACAGTGATCCTGTAAAAAGGATGAGGCAGAAGAACCAGGCCCAGAATAGACTACAACCCAGGAGCACGGTGCTGTGCTGAGCAGTTCTAGTGTTGTGGAGCAGGTCACTGCCTCAGCCTGCTGATTATCTGTCTCCTGGAACTCCCTGATGTCCATGTCCCACGGGAGCAGAAGGGAGCTCTTATTCTTAACTCCTTAAATAAAATACATTTTATTTATAGAGCGGGGAACTCAAAGACATTTTAAATAAATTCAAATGATTATAGAGAACAACACACTAAAAATATATAACACACTGTAAATCACACAGCAGGATAAAATAATAGCATTAGTCACATTACCTGAGATGATGTGCTGGGTCCACACATTACTGAGTGTATTTCTGTCATCTATCATGTAGATATACACGCTGTATTTCACCATCCGACCAATGTTTGCTGAGATGTAAGCTAGCTTTAACCTCAGTCTTTTAGCATTAATGTTATATCATATACCCAGCTGCTAGCTAACTTTACATATGCACTCTCAGAGGGTTATCATGTTAAAATGTGTCAGTTGGACTTCTCAGCCAACTCAAGGAATTAGCATTAGCTTACATTAGCCAGCTACACTTGAAATCCGCTTGTGAGTCATTATTTTAGCCGACAAAATCCACTGTTGTCAACCAAAAAAATGAGAATCCACTTTTGTTTATCTCTCTAAGGATTTCAACGATTACTCTCAATTTCTATGTTAAATCTGCCACCTGTATCACCATAAACTGCATAAATGCAGTGCGAGAATTGAGTTTTTCGTAGCAACAGTAACTAAGGAGGGCGGTGCTTAGTGAAGGGTCAATTATCCAAGCAGATGAAAGAACTTTACATTTCATAGCTACGTCCTGTCATCACCTACGTGGGCTGCGTCTCCCTATTGTCAGAGAATTTTCCAGTTTTAGGTATCATACAAAGGTTTGGAGTCACTGAGCGGCCCACACTAATTCTTAACAGACATACTGTTTTTCTTCTAGACAGTAGATGCAGCTGTCTTCTCTTTTCAGATAAAGAAGGGAACAACCTGATAGTGTTGCTATGGTGGCTAAGGTCAGAGATGTGTTTGTCTTGTCTCTCTGAACGGAGCAGATGTTACTGTTATCATATCACTGACCCGGTGAGGAATGGGAGCAAAGGGTGCTGAGCTGTGGTCTCAGACCTTGTACATTCAAACTTCCCGTGTTTGGATTTGCAGACCAATCGGCTAATTCTACATGCAATAGATGTTTTGGGTCTGACCTTATTTTGGCATAGATTCATCATGACCTTATTTATGAACATTTAAAGACCATCCCGGAGGACTGAGACTCCAGAATTGAAGGGAAAATCAGGACAAAGCATGTACTGATTATTTCTTCATTGTCCTTGGCCGAGTATTATTAAACCAGTTTCAGCATAAGACATATTGGACACCTGTGGACTTTCTCCTCTTGATGTATGGGCAGAAAGATTAAATCTACAACACCTATGTTTGACATTGATTTTTGGTTTGTTGGCATGCGTGCGTTTTCCCACCCGACCAATGTTTGCTGAGATGTAAGCTAGCTTTAGCCTCAGTCCTTCATTTGCTTCATTATATCATCTATGCAGCTGCTAGGCTACTTACATAAACACTTTCACAGGATTTTTGTTTTAAAATGTGCCAGATGTAAATATTAAAACATCAGCTGGAGACTTCTCAGCTGTCGAGTTAGCATTAGCTAACATTAGCCAGCTACACTTATTAAATCTGCTTGTGTTATTATTTTAGCTGACAAAATCCACCATTGTCAGCTAGAAATGAGAATCTACTTTTGTTTACGTCTTTAAGGAATCATAGACCTCATGTTTCAACAATTACTCCCAATTTCAATGTTTTTCCTTATTCCGACTCTGATGATGTCCCGCTAATTTCCTGCAATTGGTCTGAAAGTCCAGATCATCCCAAAAAATGTTTCTATGCTAAAAACAAACCACACCGTGGTTCAGTTTGATCAGGACTAAGACCACCTCTTTTTGCCCAACAAAAGTCGGGATTTTTGGTCCAGTCCGTGCTCCAGGGGAGATTCCACATCTCTAACTTTGGTGCGGATCAAACTGAAAAGTCTGAAAGTCCGGACCAAACAATGTAGGTGTGAAAACGGCTATATATGAACAAAGGCTGTGGTCTGGTAAATGTAGAGGGAGGCTGATGAGGGACTCAGGTGCAGGTGGGAAGATGGGTGGGGAAACTCAGGTGAGGAGACTGCAGTGATCATAGGATGATTTGGAAGAGACTGCTCAGTTAATTGAAGAGCATGACGTGGAAGACGACATGGAGGAGAATGCTGGACCTGGAAGTCGTTCAGGCTCCAGTCCTCCCTGACCCCTGGTCCCTCCAGCATTCCCACCCACAGCTCCCAGCAGATTCACCCTGGTGACAGCCACCGCGGCTAACGTTATGACGTTATCAGTGCGGGGTAGAAATTTCTATGGGCAGGAATAACATTACACTGAAATAGCCGCCATGCTAGCTTGCATTGTCAAAACATTAATCTGTCAGGTCATGTTTTCTCCTGCAACTTTGGTCAGATGTGTCACTAATAAGGTTGGTTGATAACTGTTGTCACTATAATAACGGTGACTGATAATGGTTGAAAGCAACAGGCTCTAATATAAATTTCTATACAATGTTTTTTTCTTTTTCGTCTGAGTAAGTCTACGTTTTCACTGTGACGCTGTCTTGCTGGAACCCCTGCTCGTGTAATCACTGGAGTTGGCAGAGCAGTGGATCGTATCCTCCTCAAGCTGGAGAATGACCCCCGACTGACAAAGTTAAACTGGGAGAACTTTAAAAAGAAATCAGGTAAAGGGCCGCTGCAGAACAGTTAATATAAAAGTATATGTAAAACAACTTTCTTCTGATCCAAAGTAATGGTGCTGTCATTAGTTTTCCTCCCAAATGCCTGGGATGGAGCCCCGTGTAGTGCACCTGCTCAGTTCTTGTTTTTTTCCCCCCTTTTTCTCTCTATTCCTCTTTCTATTCTTCTTCCTCATCTGTAACAGGCAGGCAGGGCTGGTAACTGTCTGCTGAGTACATTATTGGTCAGTTCGTACTAACAAAGCTGTGAAATGCAGGTTTGGACTCAAACACAGACAGTGATGAAAGTCAGGATTACATAGAAATGAAGCAGGTTGACACAGGTAGCAAGAGTCCAGGAAACACAAGAGGCTTGAATCACAGAGAAACATACATGAACTGACAAGAAATAAAGGATGTGGTCTGATAAATGTAGAGGGAGGCTGACGAGGGAACGAGATGCAGGAGGGAAGATGGGAGGAAACTCCGGTGAGGAGAGTTGGCAGTGATTGTGAGGCAGGTGGGAATGACAGCAAAAGAAAAAAACGCTGACTGTGTGAATAATAATAATGATAATATATTTATTCTATAGAGCACTTTTCAGACACTTTACATCAGTTAAAATGATCAAAGAAAACACATTAAAATATTCATAACACACAATATTAATCACAAATTAAAAACAGTTTAAGGTGTAAATCAACAGATGATCAAATGTATTAAATTATATAAGTGTAAATGTGACCCTCTCTTTTTTATGTGGACACATTCAGGACAAGGCACCAGTCGGTCAGAACACAGTATTTATAACAGGCTTGGGAGGAAATAAAAAGTAAATAGAAAAATATAATTAAAGGTGGTCGGTGGGTTGACTGCCATGACTGCGTCAATCAGTCTTTTTTGCAGAATGAAATCAGTATTTTCACAAACCGGCTCAATCTATGTGACAAAGTGTGGAGACAGGTCAGGTAAAAGTGCCAAAGATAGTAGTTTATTGAAAATAGAGAAACTAACTGTATATAAAAAGGATGAGGTGTGGAGATGGAGGCATCAGTTGTGAGTGGAACGTGTGTACGAGTGAGGTACGAGTGTGCTGAAGGCAGCAAAAAGCAGAAAACCAAACCTGAACCAGGAGACGTGGAGCCAAGGAGAGAGAGAGAGAGGGAGACAATGAGCCTCAGTCACCAACCGTTCTTAAGAGAAATGTATTCTTAAAACCCACTTACGGAGTTTTTACAAAGATTCTCACCAATGCTTTCTCATGTGAAATTTATTCTTAGGTAAGAACAGAATCTAAAAACGCTCAAGAGCAGACTTACACACATTTGAGTGCTGACATATTTGTGCAAAAATAATTTGCAATCAAATTTTCTTCATTCCACACTTGTATAATATTGTGGGATTTACATTACAAAAATATTTTTTAGAATTAATAATATTAGTAATATTTTTTTAATATTTTACAAAGCATTGTGATCTTTAAAATAAATAATTTGACCTATAGCGTGATTGTTAAAGCTTACAATTAATCTCAACAAAGAAACACATCACAAATCAAACAGATTTCAGTGCATATCTTTTTTTTTTTTTTATCTTCATGTATCATACACTTGATGATATAAATATGTAAGTGTCTGGGCAACATCTGAGATCAGACATGGCGCAGTTAAATGGGACCTGGAGGTAAATAAATGATAAAAAATAGAACCTTTTTGGCGTTTTAAATTGTGCAGTGTTTGGTCCATATAATAAGTGCAGGCGGTCCTGCAGTCTCATGTCCTTATATGGGCGTCAGTGGGGCGTTAACTCATGCTAATTAAGAACAGCTGGTACTAACGAGGTCACTGACATTCATGATTCTAAGAACACATCTTAAAAACACCTTTGTGAATCTGAGTTAGAACAAATTTAAGAAAAAGCCTACAAAGATGTTGGTGAATGAGGCCCACTGACACCAGGCAGGTACTTGTTTACTGTGGTGGAGACCTGCTGAGGTGCCACCACTTCTCCTTAATCAGCCTGTCTGACTGCCAGCTCCTATAGCAAGAGCTCACACACAGTTTATAAAAGCACAATGAAATAGCACTTAAACACGCTGGATCACTGGATGGTGGTGATGCCCAGTGCCGTATATAATAAAGTGATTTGACTGGTCAGCAGGTGGTGCGTTATCCATATTGATCTCTTATCTTGAGCATAACCTGTTAGGTGTTCAGCGAAAACTACAATGGCGGTGTAAGAAGTGAACCACGGTCAAAGTCCCAAAAGCCCAGGGTCAACCCTGAAAGTTACCTCGCTAACCACAAACCCTGCTGCGTAGTACAGGCCCCAGATGTCAGAAAACAGGTTTGTTTACCACAGACTCCAACAAATGTTTTTTTTTTTTTCAGTGAAAATTAAAATAGTCTTGCAAAAATGAGCATTCCCACTGAAAATGAAGAGTTTCAATGACAGTGCAAGTGTCAGATTACCACAATGATGTGTTAGAGAAAAGGAATAAGGGTGAAATGTCCAACTTGATTCCACACTGGGTGGAAATTGTTAGGACTTTCTTTACATTGTTTGGAATTCAGTGGCAGCTGGTCAATAGAGGGCGCCACCCCACCCTACTCTGATATATATACTGTTCATTTATTAAATGAGAAAAGATAATATTGTGTAGTTAGTGAGTTAAATGTATAATCTGCAATGAAATGTGCTGTTAAAAATGTTTTACAATGCCTAAAGTTACTGATAGGTCACGTGTTTCCGACTTGGGGCGCAAGTTTTTCAGCCATTGACTCTCGCTATAAGTTGTACCTGCACAGTTGTTGGGGCCACAGAACCTGCACCCTCAGCACTCATCTGAATGCTGCTGATTTCATCCTCTGGGTGGCAGCAGAGTGCGAGCAGCTCGATCTACTTTTGATAGTTATTATAAATAAGGTGTTCTGAGAGAAGAACATTAGAAGAGAAGCTGAGAGTTAAAGAACATGAACCTGATCAGCCCGACATCATAAAGCAACAACAATCAGAGGACGATGATAAACTCTGTGTGGAGAACACAGTGACAGTGTAACTCAGCCTCACACTGGTACCAGGTGATCTTCAGACAGGTGAGGAGGGCTGGATTAAGTATTCACATCCTTTACTTCAGTGAAAACACTGATACCACACTGTGAAAATACTTCACTACAAGTAAAAGTCCTGCATTCAAACCATAGTAAAAGTATGTAAGTATGAAAAGTAAAAGTGAAGTATTGTGTAGTAAACTTCTCCCTGTCAGTAACTGTAACTGTACCTGTCAGGTAAATGTAGTGGAGTAAAAAAGTTGAGTAGAACTATAAAGTAATATAATATGGATGTAATTTGAAATTCGTCTTAAGTACAGTACTTAGTTACATCCCCCTTGTGGAGATGACAGAAGCTGAATGTGTGGTTTTGCTCTTTTACAAACTTTTAAATATTTGATGTTTTGTGCAGAAAACACACCTTAAAGTAGATACTTTATATAAAACATTTAACCAGAGTCAGTGAGAAATTTACATCTCTCTGAGAGAATTTATCTGCAAAAAGTACATTTGAAGATGGTATTTTTTACATTTCAAATATAATACAATTGTTTTTATTTATTTATTGTCATATCTTGTTATTTTCTAACAAGTTTATGAGCGTTCATAGTTTTCTTCCATTGTCTGAAGGTTTGTGGTATCAGATTTCCTTCATACTTATCAAGGTACTTTTTCTTACTTTAGTCTTTCAGCAGAAATTGTAAAATAAAATATAAATATAAAATATATAAAAATAAAATATAATTATATAATAATATAATAATTATAGTATATTGAAATACGCTGGTGTGAAACTTTAAGACGTTTACTGATATTTACCTGCCGCCACTGTTAGGACTTAGGCCACTTTGTTCAGTAAAAGAAATGCATGTAAATAAAGCAGAATTTTTACAGTCTTCTGCAGTGTCCTGGTAGGTAGATTTTTTATAGCAAACATTTAAATAAATAAAGATTATATTATTGGAAACAGATAAATTACCCATTGTAATGTGGCTTGTACCTGCTGTTTAAGAACAATGCCAGCTAGCATTATGCTAAAGATCTCATTTTCACTCTCAGTGGTGCCGGCAAATATCAGACTTCTGCTTAAATTTACAACTCAGTTGTTGTGTAGTGGAAGCTTCCAGTTAGCTGCTGCCATCAGATTTCAGGAAAATGAAAGAATGTTGTCAGTGAAGGTTTTTGTCTGATATATTCAGTGTTAATACGTATGTTGCATCTTTTCAGACATGTTTAGTCAAAGTCCAAGATGACGTCCTCAAATGTCTTGTTTTGTCCACAACTCAAACATATTCAGTTTTTGGATTTTTTTTTCTTTAAAAAATGACTCAAAACGATTAATTGATTGTTAAAATAGTTAGTGATTAATTTAATAATCAATTGATCTTGCACCTCTGGTCAAGATAATGTAAGGGAATGCAAAAATGGAAATAAAGTGTTCATTTATGCACAAATTATGTCTTACCAAGATTTATCAATGAGATCTGTTGTGAATTGAATCATGATGGTTTGTCATTGGTAAAAAGTGGATCCACAGAAAAAAAAAAGTTTGGGAAACACTGGTTTAGACAGCCTGTCTTCATTTTGCAGCATGAACGGAAACATTTCAACCCACAACAGAACATAACCTGCAAAATATCACAGAAAAAATACCTCCCCAACTTTTCACTATATCATATGTGTTACCAGATTAGTTATTTCTTATTATTTTTATTTGTTATTCACTTTCATATATTTTTATACACATCTGTATTATGTTGTTTTTTCATTTATTTTATAGATTTAAATGTGTTTTTAACTCATCAGTTATTTCTAATTAGAAATGCCCCTCAGACTTTGACAGCATCAGGAGAGAGTGGACACAGTGTTCATTCCAAATGGGGAGCGTTCCAATAATAGAGACTCAGTGTGGTTAGAAGGGAGGAAGCTGAGATGGCCTGGTGGTTGGGGTGATTAGTAACAGGAAATAACTCATGGAAAATGAAAGTAACGCACAGGAAAAAATATTGTGCGTCTGTGTGTATGTGTGTGTTCTATTTATAGAAGAATTAGGAATGTTCTAAAGTTACAGTATATTGAGGACTAATAACATTCCAATCTGTTTGCATAAGAGACAAAAAGCAGCTACTGACAGTCTCAAATCAGACGCAGATGTGCTTTTCTTTGTGACAGTTTGCTTGATCACAAATACCAGCACAGAGATGCTTAGTCAGTTCATTATCATTTTTAAAATTTTACTTCCAGGCATTATTCTGGATTGTGTAATGAGGGTGTTTTTGCAGTTATGCAACTCTGATTCTGATTAATAACATATTTGAAGGAAACATCCAGGGAAGGACGACTGTTCATATGTTAATAGGGGTATACAACCACAAGTTATCCAGTGACATTAAACTGACATTACACTGTTACAAATACCTGGCAGCCCATAATAATTTATCAAGTTATTGTTATTTGTGTGGGTAAGCCTGATACTGTGTCAGTCAAGGGATGTGACTCATTTCCAGAGTTATGTCAGAGTGCTGTTCTCTAACGCCACTGGTGTACGTTAACGTTACTACATTACTTTACAATGTAAGCCATTCAAGCCAAATATGACTATTTCATGGGGATCAATAGTGTTCGCTGTGATTTGCTAAGCACGGGTCTGATATAATTTTGTACAAATGTACATATAGCTCTGATACAGACTGTAGTATCATTTGTTCATTAATTACTGGTATATAAACGAATATGTCTACCTATCGTAACAGTTGGCGCCGTGGCTTAGTTGGTTAAAGCGCCTGTCTAGTAAACAGGAGATCCTGGGTTCGAATCCCAGCGGTGCCTTTTGTATTTGTACGATTATTACAATCTCTTTATACGTTCGTTTTTTTACATGCCATTATATTCCGTAATATAGTTTAACAACGACATGTTACAAAGGGCAATGTAATCTTTACCAGGACCTTGCTGGCTGGCTCACTACACTGTATTAAATTTACAAAATGCAAGTTCAACTAAATGTCACGAAAACAGTCACGTCTATTTGTGAGTGTGAAAAATATGAATCCTGAAAATAAAGAATGTCGCTGCGAGCAGGGTTCGAACCTGCGCGGGAAGATCCCATTGGATTTCAAGTCCAACGCCTTAACCACTCGGCCATCGCAGCCCGTGATCTATAGAGGCAATACTTCACATTTTTCAACCTTGTGATGGTCACTGTACTTTCGTTACTGTGATTTTGTTTTTCTGTTAGTTGAGTACTATTATAACTCTAAAGTCTCCTATACTCCTACTATAAAGTACACCGAGTTAGACACTTACCAGGTGAATGAGTGAGTAAAATGAGTGTGTTAGCAGAACGCACCAGTGCCTTTAACACCACCCAGCTACGTAAACACCAGCTGCCACTGGTCGGAGCTCAAAGACCGAAAGTAAGACCTAAACTGGCCGACAGTCTCTAATCTGTGTTTTATTTTATCTTACCTTACCTTATCTTTATCTTCTTTTCTTTATTCTGATAAAAGTTCAACACATCTTCTCTGTTCAGAGGAGAGAAGAAGGTAGGAAAGACAAGCCAGTTTTTACTGTTGTCCTCTTAGCAAGGAAAAGACAAACAGATTTACCCTTATTTCAGCATATCTGCTCCCAATAGAAATGATAAGAATGTATCTATGACAAATGTGGCTCAACTCACCCCCCATTATTAGGGGTGAGTCGAGCCACGTCAGTGGGTAAGTTAACCCATCTGGGGCTAAACTGACCATCTGACTTTGCAAGTGTTAACTTTTTAGTGCCTGAAAAATTAAATAAAAAATTAAATAGTTTACTAATAGTAATAGTACTTTTTCGTTTTTACAGTGTATTGATACCCCGTTCACTGTAAACCCCAATTCATCCACGACAAAAAACCTTGGTTAGAGTCCACACAAATGTTCAGGACTGTCAAAATGACATGAAAACTGTACGTTCACTTAACACAAACACTCATCCCAATGATGCATTTATTTATTTATTTACAACACATATTGTGCACACAGAATATATGTTGATAGCTGAAGAGCTGTTTTTATGTTAATGTGACTTGTAGTCAATGTATTTTTCAATAAAACCAATAATTTTATGAACTCCACTTCTCTCCAACACCAACGCCGACCAGTATTGTAACGTTGCATGTTATCCCTGACTCTGGCCTCCACTCTGCTGTCCAGCGTCAGTTTCAGTGATGTACAGTACTGACTTAATACTTTTGGACTTTGGTGTTCATGTGGGACACTGCAGTGAAGACCCTCATCTTTCACGGTCCTGTCCACGATGTCTCTCCGAGACTTATGCAATCATTGAGAGGAAGCAATAAGAATCTGGGTTTTATGTATTTTCACTTGCACTTCGCACTCATGGACACTTGTGAACCACACCCAGCCTGTTGTAAGGTGAAGTCGAGGTGAAGTGTGTTGTATGTTGGTACAAAGATCAAATGATTCTTGGCATTCCCTCACAGTGTTTCCATAGAGACAGTGCTGTAGGCTAATCATACTGTCCCTATGGAATGTTGATATAGCAGTGTTTCTCAATCCTGGTCCTCAGGCCCCCCTGCCTGCATGTTTTAGATGTTTCCCTGCTACAACACATCTGATTCAAATGATCAGGTCATTATCAGGCTTCTGTGGAGGCTTGATGATGAGCTGATCATTTGAATCAGGTGTGTTGGAGCAGGGAAACACCTAAAACATGCAGGGCAGGGGGCCTGAGGACCAGGATTGAGAAGCACTGATATACAGTATGAATCTACTGGATAGACTGAACTTATTCAGGTTATTAAGTAGGGATAGGTACCGAATTCGGTACTTTTTAGGTACCGACCGAATTCCGTCGGTACTACCGAGTACCGATTCACGTGAAATCAAACGGTACCATGTTTCGGTACCTAAACGCATCCTTGTGACTGTAAGGAGTGGAAGAGTAGGCGATTTTCCATGCCGGACTTGAACACAACTGTTACCGGCCTGAGCATTCCCCTTTAAGGAGTGGTGGGTAATGTAGTCCGCACGTAGCCGTGTTGTTGTAGTTTGTACGCCCGCAGGTGTGTGTCTCCCTCTCCGGTGAAGTGTGTGAGAAGTAACGCCAGCTCTAGCTACTGTACGTTGTATAGTCAGTGTGGTGAAGCTCAACTCTACAGCCATAAAAGTACTGTGTTGTCACGTCAGAGTGAAGGAAAGAGCTGAATAAAGCCCCGGTCCGGTCCATGTGTTCCTCTGTGTGTGTGTGTGTGTGTGTGTGTGTGTGTGTGTGTGTGTGTGTGCGCGAATAGCCCGGACTGCTGGTTACCAGCGCAGAACGAGCCAAGCTTTATAATCAGCTGCTCCATACCACGGTTAGGAGCTACAAAGCTGAGGAGGTAACACAACACAGGCTGAAGACTGTACAACTTTCGACAGCCTCAGATCTACGGCTACAACTCCTGTATTCAGCACCGTTAACATGCCTGCATCCGTTAGCGATGCGTCGTCTGCAGCCAGCAACGTGAGAAGAAATGGCCTTAACACTTCGTCTGCTCCAAGTAAATAAGCCTGGTGACGTTAGCTTGGCATTTTAACTTGTATTAGTGATCGTTATCAGCTCGGTTCCTCGCACTTTGTAACGTTAATATTTACAAGTCAGAGGGGAAAGGAAAGGAAGAGGAGTACGTGGAGCTGGGTTTTAATTTGTGCATTATTAAGAAAAAACACTGTGTTGTTGTAGTTAAGGGTTTTCATGTTGTTCATGAAATTTGTGAAACAACTGCGATGTTACAACACAAACAGTTGGATGTTGTTTTGCTATATTTGTTAAAGTTTATAAAATTTTTGAGATTTTATTATTAAACAAATTAACATTTATTACCACACAAGCACACACAAAAGTCCCGAAAATTGGTACCGTTGAGTACCGATACCGATTCGCAGGTACCGGGTATCGGTGCCGTATCGGTTCAAATGTGAAAGGTACCCATCCCTATTATTAAGTATATTATATACTGGCATTCTGTGGCAGATGTAGGCTGGTCCTCCCTATGCCGACCGCTAAATAATATTCCAAATAAGAATAAGACTTCTGAATAAGATGGGTGGTTGCCCACCAAGATATCAGCCTCACCTTAATTATAGGGAAGTTTTTTATTTCGAAACCCCGGGGTTTGGAGGACTTGGCCCTCCTCTGTCACACCTCGGGTCTGCGCCCATGATGGTTGGGTTTAGTGATCATCTGAGAGCTGATACAGCATAAGCAAAGACGTTCTGCTTTTGAATTTCCCAAGACCGTTTACCTGTTGGTCCGTTCATCCTGTGGCAACTGTCAGTTACACAGTTTGGTCACGACACAGAACATCAGAAAATCAGCCGGTTTCACTGAGACAAGTGGTGTCGTGAGACTCAACAAGTAGTATTTGTTGTTTGGGTTGCTCTGGTTTATGCGTGACGAGTGATTGGTCAGAGTTAGGGTAAGAATATCAGGGTAAGCCAATCAGAGGCAGCGCAGGCTGGGTCATGACTTTGCTCTTCTGAGAAAAATGTACACTGTCTATAAACCTGTGAAATGTCCCTAGTTCAGTGTCCAATAAATGTCTTTTGTCCAGGTCAAACGTCACATTTTAGTGTCTTTATTGCGACCAGTCCAAGACACACCTGTGCAATAACCCTGCTGTTAACCAGCATCTCTATATGCCACTCCTGTCAGCACGATGGATTATAATAAACCTTTAATGTGCGCAGAAGAGTATTGGACTGAATTGTTTAGACACAAACTCATAAAACAACATAAAGTCTTTACTTGATATCATAATACTGCATTGGTTCCCAACCTGGGGTCCAGGACACCTCTAAAAGGGGGGGGGGGGGTGCCACAGATCACAGGGCGTTCCAAAGGCTTTGTCTGCTGCCAGACACCTTCATATAAATATTTTGTTTAACATGCTTTTCCCACAGAAAAAGCTTTTTAAAATGAAAATTCTGATGGAAAATCTGTTGTGGTTTACTCAGCAGCATGAGTGTGTGTGAGTGGTGTGTGTGTGTGTGTGTGTGTGTGTGTGTGTGTGTGTGTGTGTGTGTGTGTGCGTGCTCAAACTTGGTCATGGAAAAGGTCTGTCACTGCTGAAGAATGAATGTGTCATTTAGATAAATTCTTTCAGTGTGAGATGAAGTATTAACCAGCAGCAGCTTTTCCTTCAAGAACAACACACCCTCCACTTTTACTTCCCTTTCTTCTTTATGCAGGAACTCTTTTCATGATGACGCTTTCGCCTTTAGATTTATTTATACACAAAAGGATTATTTCACCTCTTTATCACATTAAGTCAGATGTTATTGTGCTGTTATTAACCATATTTATGTTTTGTGATAGAAAGCTTAATGCTTCAAAATGTGTCACTTGTCTGTAAGTAGACTTGGCTTCCTATCAGGGCTGCAAATTCTGTGCATTTTCCTTATTTGATAGTTGATTCAGATATAAAACACGTTTTTTCTCTTTTTTGCATTTTCATTTTTTCTTGTTTTTTTAGTGTTTAAATTTTGTTTCCTTATCCAATGAATGGCTCCATCAGACAAAACTATGTCAAATGAAGCGCAACGAATGCAACTTCTAGACTATTGATTACTTATCAATAAATACATGTTTAATTGGTAAAATTCTTATTGACAATAAATTAATTGACAATTAATCATAAATTTGACTGTACTATCTGGCTCAGCAAATATCTGACTTATTTTATTTCTTTATCTAAAAATTAAACAAAAAAAATTCAGTCCGGCAGCAATTTATTATGAAAGTAATGTGATTACAATTTCAAGCAGTTTCAGCTCTCCTTGGATACAAATAGGGGAGCTCCGAGGCACAAAGGTTGGGAACCACTGTCTTAAACAAAGAAATATTTCTTATAAAACAAAGCAGAGAAATAACCGTTCTGTCCCTCAACAATGACCAGCCTCAGGCTATGTGCGGCTCAGAGCGAGTCGTGCAGCTCTATTCTGGACTAACTGTAGTTTCTCCAAGTCTTTATTCGATGCACTTGACCACACTACTGGACAGTAATCCAGATGAGTAAGAAGTAATGTTTGAACGATGTGAGAAATGCATTTTTGAGGTAAAAAGCTTGCACATCTGCCAGACTTCTTCCCATGACTGCAACAGTTTTCTCACTTTGTTTTGACTGCTTCATTTCACTGCCTTATTTGACTCCAAGGAGTTTGGTTTCCTCCGCCTGTGTGTTTCTGATGGATTAAGAGCTAACTTGTTACTCCATGCCCATAAAGCAACTGGTTGTAATTCCTGATCCAAACTACTAGACAATTCACCACTTGACACTGCTGGTAAATATACTGTTGTATTATCCAGTGGCGTAACGAGTCAGCACTGGGCCCTAATGGAAGATTATCAAACTGGGCCCTACCCATCACAATCAGACATAATATGACATAATGTCAGTGAATAGAAGGAAGTCTGACCAACAACAGTGAAATGTACCACAGTGATATAGAGGAGGAGGCCAAGGCCAATATAGTGACAGACTCCCTGACAAAATCTGGTGTTGGAACATCATAACAGATTAAAGCGTCATCACTGTCGGAGCAGCTTCTCTTCTTTGTACATTCTTGAACATGAAATCACCAATTAATCCTTATTTAAACTTAATTTAGAAACATGACATAGATGTATGAGTCAGCCAACTAAAAGCTTGTATATGTAACTTAGTTTGTGTTACTGTAATGTTATTTATTTGGTGAATGACAGCAACTCTGTAGCACCATGACCTAAGTGTCTGGACTAAATAAGTCCTACTATCCACACCTCTTTGAGAAAGCGGTGAGAAATGGCAGGTGCAGTAATCCAACATTATATTGTTTTGTGAAGATTAAAGTCCATACATGTTTGGTGACTGAAGGCTTGTGCACACGGGCCCTAGTCCTAATGCAACTGCATTACCTGCATATATGGTAGTTCTGCCCCTGGTATAATCAGCATACATAACTGCTCTTGCTTGATTTAGAACAAGAGGATGGTCATTGGTAAAGATAGAAAATAATAAAGGCCCCTAACAGCTGCCTTGTGGTACACCACATTATAACTCTTTCACATGGGAAAACTACAATTATAAAATACACATTGTTTTCTATTTCAAGTCTTTCCCATAACAATTATTTTCTTCTTTCTTCACTGAGTTAGCCCACATAAGTTATGTAACATTCGTAAGTTACTGACATACATGAACTTATTGAACAAGTGTACTCATTTTAACCCAAAGTCTACAGGCTCTATCTTACGCCGGTCTAAGGCGCAAGGCGTGAGGCGCAATGGATTTAATTTATTCAAGGAGTGTCCAAATCCTCCTTTGCCGTCTCGCCCCAGGCATACGAGTGATATTTTGCTCTGCCCCGCCCCCTGCGCCACCGGCGCAAAGCAGCATACACCTATCAGGTGTGACCAAGTGCCCTCATTAATTCACCGGCAACTTTAGGCCGAACAAGCAATAAACCAATCAGAAAGTCAGCTCTCATCACGTGTAAGAGGTAGGTGCGCCAGCAGCGCAAGCAGTGGCAGCATGATGGATTTACAAGGAGGAAACAAAGAGAAAAGATTGTCAAAGCGAGGAGACAGATCTCCTGGTTCGAGAAGTGAAAGCATGAGAGCGCGCAATATATGGAGACAGCGGGAGTCTCCAAAGCAGCTTCATGTGTAAATAGTTTATTTTACATGAACACCTGCAAAAACCATTACAATAAATGAACCGCAAATGTCATGCAGATATGTAACTGGTTATGTTTTACACTGAAGTACCTTGAAATTGTGTTGTATTTTATAATTAAGCATTACTTCACACCTAATCCTCATCTCCTCCTCCAGTCCTCCTCCTCTGTCCCGCTACGAAACAATCAGAAAGAGTTTCTGAAGTTTGAAGTACGCAAAATTACACACGAATATATCCAACCAGCTCCAATAAAAGCACACATTCCTTTTTCTCTCTGGGTCAGACCGGACTCATGCGGTCGTGTCTTGTACATTTTGTATGTTATAGATAATAATTGTTTAATCCTTGTTTTTCTGGATCACAGCAAACAGGCAGACACAAACAGCTGTCATGCTGACTCACTTTACAGGTCTGTTTAGATTTATTAGGCTTTATAATCATAAAATAGTTTCTTTTTCCTTATTAGTTTATCTTTAAAGACACACGTGCGCACGGCTGTTTAACATTAATGAAAGGTATTCTGTGATTGTGGAGAAGTGTGTGTGCCTCAGCCAAACGCGAGACACGCGCACACTGTTAACTTTAATATTTACACTTTATTGCTGATGGATAACATGTTCAAAGGGCACTTCAACAATCGACACTCGTGTGTGGGGAAAAGACTGAACATTAATTAAGGTGTTTTGTGATTATGGAGCCATTGCGCAGGTGGTTTTGCTATCTTAAACCAGCGCAAGTGCCATTTTGCCATGTCTGCAAGATAGCAAATGCACTTGCGCCTGGTCTGTTCCGCCATGGGCGGGGAGGTCTAAACATGAAGGCAAAACGAAGGCGTGGCCCAGCGCGTTGGCTATCTTGTGCTCGGCGCATTGGAGTAATTGCGCACCCGGCGTGTTTGGCCAACACACACACGTCTTCACAATCACAAAACACCTTGATTTTTGTTCATTTCTTTCCTCACACAGGAGTGTGGATTAGTAAAGTGTCATTTATGATCTATAACATACAAGACACAATATTTGACCGCACAGTCCTGCCCAACCCGGAGAGAAAAAAGGTATGTGTGCTTCTGTCGAAGCTTGTTGGATATATCAGTGCGTAATTTTGCGCACTTCAAACTTAAGAAACTCTTTCTGATTGTTTCGTAGCGGGACAGAGGAGGACTGGAGGAGGAGATGAGGATTAGGTGTGAAGTTATGATTAATTATAAAATACAACACAATTTCAAGGTGTTTCAATGTAAAACATAACCAGTTACATATCTGCATGACATTTGTGGGTTCATTTATTGTAATCGGTTTTTGCAGGTGTTCATGTAAAATAAACTATTTACACATGAAGCTGCTTTGGAGACATCCTGCTGTCTCCATATATTGCGCGCTCTCATGCTTTCACTTTTCGAACCAGGAGATCTGTCTCCTCGCTTTGACAATCTTTTCTCTTTGTTTCCTCCTTGTAAATCCGCCACTGCTTGCGCTGCTGGCACACCTACCTCTTAAACATGATGAGAGCCGACTTTCTGATTGGTTTATTGTATGTTCAGCCTAAAGTCGGCGGTGAATTAATGAGGGCACTTGGGCACACCTGATAGGTGTATGCCGCTTTGTGCCAGTGGCGCAGGGGGCGGGGCAGGGCAAAATATCACTCGCACCCCTGGGAGGAGGTGGCAAAGGAGGATTTGGACACATCTTGAATAAATTAAATCCATTGTGCTTCAGACCGACGTAAGATAGGGCTCTAAGGCCCAAGTAGATTTTACTCCAGTGCGCTGAGCACAAGATAGCAAACGCGCCGGGCCACACCCTCGTTTTGCCTGCATGTTTAGCCCTCCCGCCCATGGCGGAACAGACCAGGCGCAAGTGCATTTGTTATCTTGCAGACATGGCAAAAATGGCACTTGCGCTGGGTGTAAGATAGCAAAGTCACTTGCGCTGGCGGCGCAACGGCATTGCGCCGGGTGTAAGATAGGGCCCTACATGTTGCATATTTATTATTGCCTTCATGTGCAAAACTAAGGCTAGAGTTGTACCTGCAGCGTCATAGTTTGAAGCGCACAGCTACTGAGCAGGCTGTTGTATTTGACAAGTTCAGAGTGAAAACGTCCTGGGCGTCATACAGGTGCATTCCAATTTTATTGAGTCCATAATCTTGAAATGATCTAAATGTAGTTTCTATTATTATTACTGAGACTAATATCACTTTATACCAGTAATATTTGATTTATGTCCACTCAATGTGGACATTAAGCTCTTGCACTTGTGGTGGGGAATACTCCCTGTAGTGCAGGTGAATGTGTTGTGTGTGCCTTGGTCTGACTGCTCCCTCAGCCAGTTCCCTAATCAAGACCAGAGAATATAAGGCACCTGTTAGCTTTTGTTCTTCCCTTTCTGCCTCCTACTCTGTCCCTGCTGTGGCTCTTCATGGTGGTTGTCCCAGCTATGTGATGTGTTGGGCAGGAGGACAACCAGTTCCACACATGGCCAGCCATCTGAGTTGAGTTAAAGCCCCACACCAGAGGTGGTTTACCTGCCTTTTAGCTAGTGCTGTTTTGCCCTTTTAGTTCACCCTTTAGTTTACTCATTGTTTTGCTCCTTTAATCTGCCCTTTAATTTGCCCACTATTTTATTTATTGTTTAATCATTATTTTGCCATTGTTTAACTATTGTTTTGTGATTTAGTTTGCCCTTTATTTTGCCCCAGTTTGCCCTTTATTTCGCCATAGTTTGTCCTTATCCTGGACGTGACGCGCCGCAACTTTTTCAAAAAAAGTCAGTTCAAGATAATAAAATTCTCAGAATGATTGGCATTCTAAATCCTTATTTTGAGATGGGGAGACAGGGGGCAATTGTAACATTTTTATATTTTCCCCTCATACCTCACAGAGTGTTACAGAGGCTTCACTAAACGTGCCTCATTAATTAAAGTACAGCTGAAATTCACTCCAAATGATTACAACAGAGGGCGGGATGTCTAACAGATGTTTAATAACAGTTGTGTGTGAGACACAGGATGCAGCTGTACGCAGAGAGCTGCACCACGCTTGACTGCTCGAGTCAGTGCTGTGGAGACGCACCTGTCCACTTGAGACTGTCACTTTTCGGACCTCAAACTCAGAGGCACATTGCCTGGGCAAAGCTGGCAGATCACCTCCTCTGGAACAAGCCGCCTCTGGTATTCTTTTTCCTGTGATGGAAGCCGTAAATGTTCTGGCAGAACAGCAGGTAACTTTTTGGACTGCAGGATATACTGGACCATGCCTTTCATTTTTCAGACATCCTTCAGAAGATACAGCATGTTACTGTGCCTTGCTGATGTTGCCGTACTCGGGGATTCCGCCTTCTCTGTGCTTTCCTGAAAAGTTCAGGGACTGTCTGAAATAAATGCCTCATATTTGGCCTCATATTTGCGTGGGAAGGATCTCTTGGTTCTTGGACTCTTCCCAAACAACTGTAGTATGACACTGTGGGTGCAAAAACAGAAAATATATATTTTTTGACAGAGGGATTCCAATGCTGGTGTGCACAGACAGAAGGACATGGTTGTCTTTGACAAGTTTTTGCTGATCAAGGCAGAGCTTCTTCTTATCCACACCAAACCACTTGCTGTTCACCATTTCAGTAAGGGTCTCTTCAGTAAGCACAGGGGAGGAGACATATGAATGTACAGTAAGTTATTGATTTGAGATGAATGCATTGATATGCTTTCAATCCATTTACGAAAAGAAACAATGAGCTCAAATCACAATTAGACCTTGAAGAATGGTGTTGGATCCTTCATGAAGTTAAAGATAAAAAATAAATAAAGACTTGGACAGTTGTCCAATTTGACTTTTTAATATAATTTGTCACATGGACGTCTTGTGAAAGATGACCTATTTCAGCATATATTTTGGCAATTTCACTATCAGTATACACAGGTGGGGTTAATTGTAGGTGACCCCAGCCACCTGTATAATTAACTTGTGTTTGTTGCCATAAAACACACTAAATAAGAGTGTGTTGCCCAAAATGTCCGTGTGGCAAGATTAAACAATTAGCTTAACAAACAGGCTAACAGTTGCAGCAAGCTGTCATAAGCTCATCATAGTTAGCTAACGTTAATCACACTTACTGCACCCTTCTGTTCTGAAGCTAACGTTAACTTCACTGTCCACTTCAAGACAACAGAACTGTTTTTAACGGTAAACAAATAAAACTTTATTCACTTTCAGTACTCACACTTGCTTGTCGTCTGTCTTCATCCATCATATGATGACATCATGAAATGCGGTCCTTGGTTGTCCACTGTGATGGGCGGCGCCGTGGCGAAAAACTAGGGTGCTGAAAATGTGGTCCTGAAACTGCAGGTACACCCTGCTCGACTGCTCACGAGCATTCACGCCAGTGGACAGGCCACCCGTGCCATCCATGGGGTGCAGGAGGTGCTGCTGCCAAGAGATCACAAGGACGACAGGGGTCAGCCACATTCACCACATGATTCTGGTGAGGGAGCGGGCTGAATATTGTTATGCCTGGGCATCAGTTTCGGCTTCCCACCCAGCTGATGGACATTGATTGTTACAGGTATGTTTTTATTCAGTGTGCTGAATTTAATCACTTACTCAGGTGGCTAAGCAGTTAGATGTTAGCCACTGTCATTATAATCATCATGCCAAGACACAGTGGGATCAGTGGAAATGAAGACACAATCTCCCTAACTCAGGTATGAGAGTTGCTTGAACAAGCACCGAAGGAGCGCATTTTAAAGAACTAATGCTGCAACTTTTAGAAAAAATTTGCACAGATGATTATGACAACCACAAATCAAAGAGTGGATGAGCTCATGAAGGAGGTACAGGACTTGAAAACCAGCCTCCAGTTCACTCAGAAGGAGATGGATGACTTGAAAGCTCACTATAGTGAACTTTCAACTGGATGTAATTCAATACAATACAAAAGGCATATACAAACAGACTGAATCTCTTCTGGCACTGGACACAAAGGCCAACTGTACTTGGAAAGACAATGCAGGTGCAACAACATAGTAGTGGATGATTCATGAGTCTCCAAATGAGAAATGGGGCGACTCTGAGGAGAAAATAAAACAGTTGATTCGAGTGAAATGAAAGCTTGACCAAAACAAAGTCAGAGAATAAGGAGACCTAGAAGTGGGAATTCCACCTGGCCCGGACCCACTGTGAGGACTTTCCAGAGCATGTCTGGCAAAAGAGGAAGGAACTTACACCAGCAATGAGAGCTGCCAGAGGGACAGGAAAGGTTACTTATCTCTGTTATGACAAATTAGTCACATATCCACCACCCAAAGCTAACAATGGCAATAACAGTGAACCAAAGTGAGTAAAAATGGAATGTTGGTTGTTATCCTTCAGGGCCTTGTGAAATCCAGGACAAATCAAACTTTGATAAATGATGTCAGCATTGGCCAAATTACCCATGAAACGACTGAAACTAGCTCACATTAATGTTTGCTTCTTTGAAACAAACTTCCAGAACTAACAGATGTGTTTATTACAAATAATACTAATATTTTACCAATCTTGGAAACCCATCTTGATTATACTTTATCAGATGATGCAGTAAATATAATGTTTACAGGAAAGACAGGAATTTGTATGGAGGAGGGGTTGCCATATAAATTGAGTCATATTCCAGCAAAGACTAGACAGGACTTAATGCATCATCAGTGTGGAGGCCCTGTGGTTTCAGGTTCACCAACCATATGTCAAACCACTACTGGTTGGATGCTGTTACAGACCAACTTGTGCAAACAGCTGGTACTTGAATGAATTGTGTGACACTGTTTGTGACACTGGAAATTAAATTAATTCCCTGGGTGACCTAAATATAAATTGGCTGTTGCAAGACTGTCCACTAAGACTAAAGTTTTTTGTGTAATTAATGCATGCTATTTAACACAAGTTATTAATCAACCAACAAGAATCTACACTCACTGGTTGTACTAAATGACAGCCTGTCTGAAGTAAAGGATTGGATGTCACAAAATTTTCTCCAGCTAAACTCTGATAAAACTGAAATTGTGTTGATTGGGCCCCAGCGAACGATTACACAAATCCTTCCATTTGCTGGTCCCCTAAAAGATCTTATCAAGCCCGTTGCTAGGAGTGTGGTTTGATGCAAACCTAAATTTTGAATATCACACAAAAAGCTTGTGCAGTCATGTTTTTATCATCTAAGAAATATTTCAAAAATATGTTCTATACTATCTTTTAAAGACACAGAAACCATTTTACATGCTTTTATCTCATCATGACTGGATTTCTGCAACAGTCTTTTTACCTGCTTCAAGCAAAAATCTATTAACAGACTTAAGAATGTACAAAACTCAGCAGCCAGACTTTTAACCAGAACTAGGAAACACGATCACATCACTCCTGTTTTAGCGTCTTTACATTGGCTCCCTGTATGTTTTAGAATAGATTTTAAGATTTTACTGATGACTTTTAAAGCCCTTAATGGCCTTGCTCCCTCATATATCACTGACCTGTTAGTACCTTACACACCAGGACATACCTTGAGATCCTCGGGCAGTGATCTCTTGTCGGTTCCACATGTCCGACTGAAAACTAAAGGGGACGGGGCCTTTTCAGTCAGGGCCCCAAGGCTCTGGAACAATCTGCCCGAGGAAATTAGGTCAGCCAAGTCAGTGATCTTTAAATCTCTTCTTAAGACACACTTTTATCGGAGAGCCTTTCCTGATTTTATCTAAGTTTGAACTGTTTTGCACTGTTTTTATTTCTTAAAATGTTATTACCTTCCTATTTTGCACTGTACCATTTTATTTAATCTGTTTTAGCTGTTGTATGACTCTTCCTGTCTGTTTTATTTTGTTGCCTTTGTGAAGCACTTTGTAATGGGAATTTTGAAAATTGCTCTGTAAATAAAGATTATTATTATTATTATTATTATTATTATTATTATTAGGTACACCTTTCTAGTACCAGGTTGGACCCCCTTTTGCCTTCAGAACGACAACTGAATGTAACAAGTGGTTATTTGAGTTACTGTTGCCTTTCTATCACCTTGAACCAGACTGGCCATTCTCCTCTGACCTCTGGCATCAACAAGGCATTTCCGCCCAGAGAACTGCTGCTCACTCTCTTTTTCGGACCATTCTCTGTAAACTCTAGAGATGGCTGTATGCGAAAATCCCAGTAGATCAGCAGTTTCTGAAATACTCAGACCAGCCCATCTGGCACACACAACCATGCCACATTCAAAGTCACTTAAATCACCTTTCTTCCCCGTTCTGATGCTCAGTTCGATCTTCAGCAGGTTGTCTTGACCATGTCTACATGCCTAAATGCATTGAGTTGCTGCCATGTGACTTGTTGGTTAGATATTTGCATTAATGAGCAGTTTAACAGGTGTACCTAATGAAGTGGCCAGTGAGTGTATATGTCCAGTGTAGAATTCAGGATGCCTCCCAGGATGCTATCTCCTTTAATGTCCTGTATATTTAAAGAAAGGGAGGAAAAAAGAAAACATATATATGTAATAGATTTAAATGATATACCGTACACTTAACTGCATTAAAAAATGTGATCTAGCTCACATATTCCCTCAAATGGGCAAATGGGCTATAGCCTGACCCCTCAATAGCCCGTACCTGTGCACATCCTTGTTCTTACTCTTAGTTCATGTCGCAAAACGCGAGACACACGAGAGATGCTAACTGTTACTACAACAGTGGAGAGATGTCCATGCTAAAGCTAACGTTAATCCAGACGGAGAGCTAACTTACTGTAAGTTAAACACATCTGTAGTGTTGTTTAAGAACAGATTCCCATAAAAACTGAACCAAATTAGGCCCAAATGTAACAGAAGTTTGCAAAACGTGACGGATTTAAAGAACTTGTTACTTGTTCTTACCTTAACTGGGTCTGGGGTTCCTGTCAAGACTCCACCATCAGTCACTGTGTGCTCTGCTTGTGTCAGTTCGACATCTGTGGTCTCTTCTGCCTGCGTTGTCACATACAGCTGTTATCTCATTGGTTGCGCTTTGAAAGGTCAGTGGCAAACAAAGTCAAAGTTCAAATAATTGAACAGATGTTTCTTTGTTTACACATATATCTGTACACACACATTCATATGTATGTATATATATATATACACATACATATATATATATTTTGACTATATATATATATATATATATTGACTATACCCACAGAAACCATCACTGAGACCAATCAGCTGATGTATACAGCGGCAACAGTCATCCTAAGCATGCTAGGCTACAAGATGAACAGCAGTAGCCGGAAGGAGCAGGGGAACCCTCCATGGAAGAGGAGACTGGAGAGCAAGGTCACGGCAACAAGGAGGGAGGTTAGCTTGCTAACTGAGCTACAGAAAGGTGTAAAGATCAGGAAGAAAGTGCCAAGGAGATACAACAAGCTGTCCATAGATGACGCTCTGGAGACTGCCAAGCAGAGGCTCACAGCCCTGGCTACCCGCCTTAAGAGATACAGCAGAGAAGCTGAGACCAGGAGAATAAATAGACTGTTCTCCAACAATCCAGCTAAGGTCTACTCTCAATGGCAGGGTAGTAAGAACACCCAGATAGACCCACCAAAGGCTGAAACTGAGCTCTACTGGAAGAGTATCTGGGAGAAGGAGGCATCACATAACACCAATGCCCAGTGGTTGCTCGAACTGAAAGCAGACCACAGTAGCCTTCCAGAACAGGAACCAGTAGAAATTACCACGCAGACATCCAAGAAAGAGTGTCTAAGATGAAGAGCTGGACAGCACCAGGGCCCGACATGATCCATGCCTACTGGCTCAAAAAGCTAACCGCACTCCATGAACGACTGGCAGCACAGATGAACCAGCTGCTAAGATCGGGAACCCACCCAGAGTGGCTGACCCAAGGCCGTACAGTCCTCATCATAGAAGGACCCACAGAAGGGCCCAGTACCATCCAACTACCGGCCTATAACCTGCCTGAGCACAACATGGAAGCTCCTGTCAGGCATCATAGTGGCTAAGATGAGTAGGCACATGGATCAATACATGAGTAGAGCACAGAAAGGAATTGGCAACAACACCAGAGGAGCCAAACACCAGCTACTGGTTGACAGGGCAGTCACCCAGGACTGTAAGACCAGAAGTACCAACCTGTGCACTGCCTGGATTGACTACAAGAAGGCCTATGACTCGATGCCAGACACATGGATACTGGAGTGCCTAGACCTGTATAAGATCAACAGGACACTTAGAGCCTTCATCAAGAACTCGATGGGGCTGTGAAAGACAACTCTGGAAGCCAACTCAAAGTCAATTGCAGATGTGAGCATCAAATGTGGTATATACCAAGGAGATGCACTGTCCCCCCTGCTGTTCTGCATAGGCCTGAACCCCCTCAGCCAGATCATCACCAAGAGTGGCTTTGGATACCGATTCCAAAGTGGGACAACAATCAGCCACCTCCTCTACATGGATGACATCAAGCTGTATGCCAAGAGTGAGCGTGACATTGACTCCCTGATTCACCTCACCAGGATATACAGCAATGACATTGGGATGTCATTCGGACTGGACAAGTGTGGACGGATGGTGTGCAGAAGAGGGAAGATGATCGCCACTGAAGGGGTTGAACTACCTGAAGGCAACATAGCAGATGTTCAGGACAGCTACAAATACCGAGGGATCCCACAGGCAAATGGCAATCATGAGGAGGCAGCACGGAGATCAGCCACAGCCAAATACCTTCAGAGGGTGAGGCAGGTCCTGAAGAGTCAGCTGAATGGCAAGAACAAGATCCAGGCAATAAACACCTACGCCCTGCCAGTGATCAGATACCCTGCTGGTATAATATCCTGGCCACTGGAAGAAATAGAAGCCACTGATATCAAGACAAGGAAGCTCCTTACGATGCATGGAGGGTTTCACCCTAAGTCCAGCATCCTGAGGCTATACGCTAAGCGGAAGACAGGGGGCCACGGACTAGTGAGCGTCAGAGCCACTATCCAGGAGGAAACGGCAAGCCTCTGGGAGTACATCAGGAAGATGGCGCCCAATGATGACCTGCTGGCTGAATGCCTCAAGCAGCAGAAGCCCAGTAAGGAGGAGCCAGAAGGGCTGGCATGGACAGACAAGCCCCTGCATGGCATGTACCATCGACAGCTTGAGGAAGTGGCTGACATAGCGAAAACATACCAGTGGCTGGAAAAGGCTGGACTGAAAGACAGCACAGAGGCACTGATCATGGCTGCACAAGAGCAAGCCTTGAACACAAGGTCAATAGAGGCCGGGATCTACCACATCAGACAAGACCCCAGGTGCAGGCTGTGCAAAGATGCCCCTGAGACAATCCAGCACATAACAGCGGGGTGTAAGATGCTGGCAGGGAAGGCATACATGGAGCGTCATAACCAGGTGGCTAGCATCGTGCACAGGAACATCTGTACTGAGTATGGGCTGGAGGTCCAGGGATCAAGGTGGAAGACACCTCCAAAGGTGATCCAGAATGACCGAGCCAAGATCCTGTGGGACTTCCAGTTCCAGACAGACAAGCTGGTGATGGCAAACCAACCGGACATAGTGGTGGTAGACAAAGAACAGAAGACAGTCACAGTGGTGGATGTAGCGATCCCAAGTGACAGCAACATCAGGAAGAAAGAGCACGAGAAGCTGGAGAAATACCAGGGTCTCAAGGAGGAGTTGGAGAAGATGTGGGGTATAAAGGCAAAAGTGGTCCCAGTAGTGATCGGGGCACTCGGAGCAGTAACCCCAAAGCTGGGAGAATGGCTCCAGCAGATACCAGGAAGAACATCTGAGATCTCTGTCCAGAAGAGCACACTCCTGGGAACAGCTAAGATCCTGCGCAGAACCCTCAAGCTCCCAGGCCTCTGGTAGAGGACCCGAGCTTGAAGGAGGCACAATACCGCCCCAGGCGGGGCGAGAAGGGGATTTTTATATATATATATATATATATATATATATATATATTATATATATATATATATACACATATACATATACATATACGTATATGTATATATATATATATATATATATATATATATATGTACACACACATACATCCATACCTTCATACTCACACTTATGTATGTACATATATTTAGTAAATTTGTCTATACATAGATTCAGGGAGAAAGTTAGCTTTTCCATGTTATATATTTCTTTTATAATACCAATCCATTCCTCTTTTGGTGGGGGCTCTTTAATTTCTAAACCCATTATTAAATTAATCATTCTTACTATTTCCCCCCAGTAAGGCTGGATTGTTGGGCAGTCCCAGAAGATGTGGAAACTCCCAGGCAGATCTGCCTGGGAGTTTCCACACTCCCTCTACCATTGTTCACATCTTGGCTAATCTTTCTGAAATTGTCTTATTTTCAGAGTGATGAAAAATCTAATCATATTTTTCCATGTAAATTCCCTCCAACGACCTGAACTTGAAGTGTCCAGTTGGGTATTACAAATGTTTTCCTTCACCACCTCTTTCTTCTGTAGGAGAACGTTCTTGATGTCTTCTTTCTTAAAAGTGGTGCACTGTTTCTTTGTCTGACATCATTCAGCACTTAGAGTCTCACATTTTCTAGGCTTTCATCTGTTTCGCCAGCAGGGTGAGAGGGACAAAAGTTGACTTCAGCCTTTTTAGACTTCTTTACATTTTTAGCTGGTAGGCATAGATTTGTTTGTCAAAGCATTTACACTTTGGGACAGCCAATCTGGACATCTTTGCATTTCAGACTAATCATCCAGCCATAGTAACCAGTGGCAGATGGCTCCCTCAAGCAAGGAAATTTTTTGATGAGTGCCTCTGCTACCTCATCTATTCTGTGATTTTGTGGGTATGTCGTATACTGGAAGATTTCCTTAAGATGTCAGTTGTGTGCCAGTTTCTCTGAAGCTCTCATTTCCATGTTGAAGCTGCACCTCTACATTGTATCAAAGGTAAGGAACGGGGAATTCACGTGGCCCTGCACATGCTCTCAGTTCAGTGTCAATGTGGCAGAATGATGGCGCTATCTGAGGGTGGTCAGCATTTGCCGGCCTTCAATTCTGTAAACTGCTAAGGGGTATTGATCCACTAAGGCACAAAGCTGAATGAGGGAGACTTGAGATGTGGGACATAGCTCAAATGCCCTAAAAATGCTCCCTGTACCATAAACCCAACTCTTTCACAATAAAGCTTAAGCTTTTCTCTACAGCACCCATTTGGATGACCTCTGCAAACACTGGCAAGCCACCAGCAGAGCCATGAACAACAATCATACCCTCTCTGTAGTTAACACCATTAACAGTTGCTGAATGTGAGTAACATCAGGGTATTTCAGCTGCAAAACCTTCTGCACATTGTGATGCAAAATGTCAACAGAGACAGTTCAATCAGCTGAGACAGTCAAGCTAGATGTTTCAGTTGTTGTTGATGCCAAGTGATAAGCCATCATTAACCGATGTTTCACCAATAAGGGACAAGAGAATGTCTGTTTTTAAAGCAGCGTGTATGACAGACAGCCTGCTTAAAAAAACCCTGTTTGGCCTCAAACCTTACTGTCCACATTCCAACGAGTGGACCTGATCATCTGTGGATAATGTTCAACAAAATGATGTTTCGGCAAAAGCTTTATACCCGGAAACACCTCTTGTAACCTATACCTATGGTCACAAATCTTGACCTCAAGGAAAGCAATGGATTGTGTTGCACTGGTCCAACAACAAGTTCAACAATATCTTCGAGGTCCAAAATCAGCTGCCATGCTGGTTCATCTGGGGGCACCCTCTGGCAAAAGATGTGAGCATTTCCTCCAATGCTTTTCTTCAGCATGAACGTTCTGGGAATAGCATGAGGACAGTTACTTTTGTTTGTCCATTTGTAAGGAAACTTCTGGATCGACTCATTGAGATCGTCAAGTGTGAAGTATTTCTTTGAAGGCATTTTACTAGTTGAGTTGGCACACTGCCTCTATTTGCTAATTTCAAAGACGGAGGAGGGTAGCAAGTGTAGATATCGAAATGAGAAAGATGTGCAGTGAAAACACACTTCCTTTTAACACCGTAGCAAGATTGTCCATCATCCTGTGTTGACCTGACATGCACTTCATGCATCTCTTTGCTTTGCAGAGTAAATGTACCTGAACTAACTTCCCTGTCCTGACTTTTTTGCCAAACAAAACCGGCACATGTATTCACCTGCAAAACTCTCAATAAATCCAGCAATTCCATGTGCACCCAAATTGTCTGCTATGACACAGTGGATTGTGCCTTTAACAAAATCACCAAGCTGTGCAATAAAAATACCTTGACTTTCCAAAATGGCAAGATCCCTCAACAAGGGCTCTAGGACCCTTAACCCTCAGACCTGCAGAGTCAGGCCAAATAAAGTGAAGAAATCAAAGAATGGCACGCTGGTGGTAAATTGCTGAGATTCCAATAAACGCTACAGCTTTTTACAAGATGTGCCAAGCGGATTACAAATCTCAAAATCATCAACATACAAATTCAATAACACTCGCAACTCACCTCCTGACAGAAGATGTTTATCCTTTAAAGACAAACCATCTTGAAAAGACTCATATAGCACTTCTTCTCCTCTACCCTGTGATGTGAGATGACTAACACTTTGTTAAGAATGTGACCATTAGTGAAAAGCTGCTGTGAAAGCTTTAATAGCCTGCAATTTATTGACGATCCTTCAGTGAACTGAATCCATCCAGCACTTGCTGCACCTGATCAGGTAAAGACAGGATGGACAAGAGGTTTAACGTCTGATTGCTGTCACTTTTTAATGATTGCGTTTATAAAGTACACAGTAGGACACAAGCACAGCAGTTTGAATTGCTTTTGATGATTAGTCAGGGGAAATATCTGCGTTGTGCTTGTGTGTTTTCGAGCTGATCAGTAGTGACGTTCAAAAGGTCAGGTTTGATATCCAGTCTTATAATGTCTTGCTGTCAGCTGTGTGATTTCACAAGTGTAATTTTGTCTTACCGTTAATGCACTGAAAATTTTTTAAAACATGCTTACAGCCAGCCAGGAATAAGGTGGGCTTGGCAAGGTTACAGGCAGAGACAGCAGGAAAAGTGAAGGCTAGCAAGAGGACAGTTAACATGAATAAACTTGTTCTGCTTATTCAGTGTCCACAAAATAATTTTAAAAAGACAAGACACAAGACAAACACATTCACCATGCATTTTCATTGAGCTTGCTTTATAATGCGATACTTCTATGTTACACTTCGGTTAAGTTACGATACAACTAAGCTAGCAGCTGTAACATTAGCTAAACAAAGAACTGATAGCATTAGCACACAACTTATTTCCCTACAAAATGTTTTAAGGTGTGAATTCAACACTGTTTAAGTAAAATATAACACACCTGTGATTACAAATAGCTAACTTACCGTAAAGAGCCTTGGGTATAGAGAATTCAGGGAGCTAGAAACTGAAGAGTGAAAAAAAAAAAATCCCCAGAAGAAAGTGGCGGCATCTGTCTGCACATAAACGCTTTTTTTTTTTTACACATTTTTTTCTAGTTACTTTTAATTAAGTGAAATGAACTTGCTTTAAACAAAGGCGGTACATTTTGAAATTAATTTAAAAAGATATGAAGGATTTAATAACACAATAAAATCAATGAAATAAGACAATAAGATAAGAATGTAACATTTACTAGGGGTCAGAATCAGTTTTTTTTCAGTGAACTTTAAAACCAGACTGCATCCAGGTGCTTCATGTCTGTATCAAGTAATTTCTCATCTGTGTTGATTTATCCACCACAGGCAAAACTTACCATATTACTTTTAGCAACATGGGTGCGTCAACAGGGGAGCTCGTTTGTTTAAACCACGGTCAGAAGTCACCAGATTCCCTCACTCACAGCAGCCCTTTCTCAGTCTGTGTTCTTCTCTGTACTTGTGTTCTTGTGGACTTGAGAAATGTCATCAGTCTCAGTCCAGGTACTGCTCCAATTCAAAAGTCCGCATCTCACCAAGTACAGTCAAATACCCGGATGTGTTCTTGCTCCATCCATTTTGTTGAGGGTACATCAGGAGGTGACTTGTGTGGACTTTGATTGTTTACTGTTTTAGAGTCATGTTCACCCGGACATGCAGGCAGCTCCTCAGGAGCAAAGAGCTGCGTAGCAGGCCGTTGTCGGACACCGTTTCCTGACAGGTCCCACTCATCCACTTCTGCGTTGCCTGGGTCTTCCTCATCATCTGGGCCTGGGCCTTCTTCCTCTTCCTCCTCCTCCTCCTCCTGGATGTCACCTGCTGCCACACAGATGTGCAGGATGCAGCAGGCACCAACCACCTTTGGGGCGAATAGAGGCCGGATCTCAAGGGCCCTCAGAAAGATCTGAGGGCAAGCATGTTTTAAGGACCCCAAATGTGCGCTCAATGATGTGCTGTGCCCTTGCATGGTGCCTGTTGTAGCAGGCTTCAACTTGGCCTGTTCAGATCAGAATTCAGATAGAAAATGTATATTGTATTTCAAAATCACCAAAGTAACAAATTGTTTGTGTGTGTGTGTGTGTGTGTGTGTGTGTGTGGTAATGAGAATGAGTATACAGTATTATATTTTGAAACTTCCCCAACACTGTTCATAAATAACTTCATGGTAAGTTTATGGTGCAGTTTTCTTAAGTCTGGCTCCATTAAATAACATTTAAAAGATAGCTCACTTTGCCCAGCCAGCTAACATTAGCTAACACGGCTAACCTTATGACATTACTGTTTGCATTGCCTGGCACATACAATGTTACGAGCAACAGAAAAGAAGCTAGCAAGAGCCATTTACTGCCATGGCTCTGAACCTCAATATTTTCCCCTTCAAAAATAAGACATAGTCTAGTCTAATTCAAACCATGAGCTGGCTAAAATCGTTTCAAACAGCATATAGTAAACATATTTTAAAGGCTTATATTTTTCAGATTAGCTAATGGAGCAATCTGATCCCTCTCCAGCCAGGCCGGAATGAAAAGGGCGGGCGGAATCTGCACGATGTGATTGGGCGATAAAAAACAGTTATCTCTTAAGTTTCATAAAAAGATGCACGTATATTTATTTTATTCATGAGTTTTCTTCATTTTAGAGCTTTTTACTGGCTACTAGATAAAATATGTGTATTATTTATTTTTTTTCACAATCACAAATTACTCTCCCTGTAAATTTAGTGAATCTATTCAGAGGCGGGAAAAATAAAACACATTGTGTGTTAAAATCTACATGTGGCAAAATGCTATAAACACATCCATGTTTTAACACATCTCTTTTTGCTGTGCAGGGTGCTAAAATAATCCGTTGATGTACTGAAATTTTATGTGTTTCACCAAGCTACAGTCACTTTATTGGTGTAAGCACGTTTCACATCGTGGCGCCGATCTTTTCCCACTTGGTCGTGGTTTTCAGACTATTGACTCATTCCGTTTTGTCTATTCTATGCTGCTGCTGCTATAACAGCTAATCACCTCATATCATATCCTAATGCTAAAGACTAGACTGCAGCAGCAGTTCTAAACTCCTCCCCTCTGAAACTCACTCTGTCATAATGATAAAGAATAATGTTCTCACTTTGGAGGAGTTTCCTTCATATCTTTACGACACCAGGATTTCCACACACACACATAACCTCATGTTGATGGTGATATCTTTTTATGAGTCCAGAAAACACCCACAGAACAGCTGAGATTAAAGGTTACTTGTTTCATTTTTACATGCTGCTCTCACAAGTAAAAACACAACTGTTTACTTATTATTCAAGTGATATTACTCATTTTAAAATGATTAACAATAGTATTTAATATTATTTTTAGTTATTGAACTTTCACTGTAAGCTAGAAAATTTTCAGCATTAGTCAAAATCATTTTCCACTCATTCTTAAAATGTAAGACATAAGAGGAGACACCCATGTGACTGACAGAAAGTCACATCTGATATGTCCTCCACCCAAACCTTTCTGGCACCAGAGAGTTGGGGATGACTTATCCCATTATTTATGATACAGTCATGCTGAGACAACAAAGACACACAAAGACACTGACTTCTTAAAGATCTTGTAAAGCAACAATAAATGTGACACAACACAGACATATGTTATTCATCAGCCAGCCAAATTTGAATTATTGAAAAAAATCACTAAGTATATATAATCAGGTCTCAAAATCATGAGAGAAGTAGCAGTTTTCTCTGCTCTGAAACACTGGGGGTGTGTCTGCTGTCTCAGTGTGAAACACCACTATGACCTGAACGTGACCTCAAACACAGAGGCTCTGTCTAGCAGCCTTATTAGACATGTCCAGACATGTTTCAACCACCAGAGACAGAGGACAGAGAAAGAATGGTATTTATTTGCCTTCTGTGTTGGGTTTTTGGAGCTGGAGTGAGCTGAACTGAACTGCTGGGCTGATGTGGACTGAGAGAGTTCGTAACCGACCGTAATGGAGGGTGAGGTTGTTTGTGAGTCGGTTCGTGGAGCATGTAGTGTTGGGGGACCATTTCTCTGGCACATCACCAAGCAGTTAACCGGTATAACTCCAGATTTCAGTACTACACAGTTCTCTCATATTCTCACGTGTAGAATGTGTTCAGAAGAAAAACTCTGTTTTTCCTTTATAAGGACTTTAAGGAAGAGAAATAATGGAAGCAGTTGGGAGCAACCAGGAGGAAGATATGACAGCTGGGCCACAGTATCTCTTTCAATGGACACATGCTTCAATCAATTTCACCTACTTGCAACCCATACACTATTATCAGATTGTTAATTTTACTGATTAATTGTAGTGCTCTAGAATCAGAGTGTAAGCGTGTTGTGAACCCACCTATGTCGGCACATCTTAATGTCTGAATAATGCGTCCTTTAAATTTAAAATTTCAATTTTCTGTTAGAATTTTAGCGGGAAAATATTGCACCACTGACCAATGAAAACCTGGTTTAAAGTCAATGGCACAGCTTTCTGCAAGAAAGCAATATGCTAGTAATGCACGTGATGCGTAATGCACTTTATATTTAGATCCAATGGTGCACAGATGGACGGTCAGAAAATAGCAAAGACACCTGCAGTGTGTGACAGCAGCTGACAACCACAGAGGTGTATTGTTTAAAAATGTGGGTATGAAAAACTTTATTCATTTACTGTTGGGTGTGAAAGTTACATTATTGCAGTCAATTGAAATGAATCAAATCACATGGGATCCTTAGGGTCTGGGCCCCCCAGTTACCTGCTTTGGTCAGTTGGTAAGCCAGGCTGTGTAAAGAAAAAGTGAGTTTTTTTCAAAACACATTATACATGTTAGAACATACTTGCAGAGACCACTGAGGGCTATATAGTACTGAATAAACTGTTCACGATTTCTCTGTTCAGCATTTTATGGGTGGACCTGAAACATGGCTCTGTGACATCCCGGAGCCATGGTCACCCAACACTATATAAGTCCCACTAATTGACACACAAAAGACACCGTCAGTCAGTTATGAACGTAATGCCAGCAACTCTCTCTGTCCAGCCCAGCAGTTCACCTCAGCTCACTTCAGTTCCAACAACCCGATGCAGAAGAAAAAAACAAATACCATCCTGTCACTGTCTTCTGGCTCTGGTGGCTCAAACATGTCTAGACATGTCCAAAAAAGCTGCTAGATGGAACATCCATGTTTCAGGTTGTTTTCAGGTCACAGTGGTGTTTGACACTGAGACAGCGGAGTGGACACGCCCCCAGCATTTCAGAGCAGAGAGAACTCTTTTTTTTTTTTTTTTTTTAATTTTGAGGCCTAATTTTAATTCTTTTCATTTTTTTTAAATCATTCAAATTTGGGTGGATGATTAATGCATGTGACAAACTCAGAACACACATTTATTGTTGCTTTATGGTAACTTTAAGAAGGTGCAGCTGGTATGTGGATACAGGGTGTGTATAAAAAGCTCTCTGTCTGCTCCACTGAAGAATGTTTTTTGCTTTTCCTCAAGGTTTGACTTTCTTTGAGTCACACGAGTGTTATGAATGGCGAGCAGTCACACTGTGTCCTTTCTTGTGTTTGAACAAGCTTCAGTGTAAAATTCTTTTGATTAATGCTGGAACTTTTCTGGCTTATAATGAATCTTACAGTTGATCTAAGGGCTCGGCTTCCCTGACAGCCTACTTTGAGACATCTAGGGGAGCTCTACACCATCTTCTATTTTGTCTCACTGGTTATATTTTATTTTCTGTACATTAAGATATAAAAATATGTCAGTGTTGTGTGTTTATTTGGTCATTTTATTGTTCTGTCATATGATGTATGAGTCTTGTGGTGACCAGATGAGAATGGGTGAAATACGGGACAGGAGTTCATGATTCTGACATTTTAAATGTCTTTCCAGGAGCTTAGATTGTCATTAAGATGTAGGAGCTTTTTTTTAGAAATTGTTTATCACAAATTCCTCCCACACTGGTGGCTGTACTCCCCATTATCTGGTCAAAAGTGGTTGAATTACATTGGTAGTCCGTTATTTATGATAGCCTGATCAGTGCAACAGACAAGTGAAAATACATCAATAATACAATTACATATTTTAGGAAAATAGGAAATTTTTAATAACTGAAAGCAAGAATTAAAGCATACATAAGTCATTTCATCAGAATATTTTCACAAATTTATTTGTTGTTCAAATCATCTATTATAATAACAGTTAATTTTTTGGACAAAAAGGACAGGTGTAAATCAACTCTTTCGTGGACGTTTCAGAATTAATTTACACCTTTCCTGTTGTATTGTGTAACACTCAAATCAGTCATGTTATGTAAGAGGTGGCTGAATACTTACGTTAGCTGTTGTATAAAGGTAACAAATGCTTTATCAAATGTGTTGTTTTACCTTGAAATATGTATCTATGTCCCTCCAAATTTTCACTATCCATTGTTTTTCATTTGCTAATCAATTGAGAAGAGTTATATTTTTTAGAGATTTAATTAATTAATGAAATACACCACTGTGCCTTGTGCGTAAACGTGCGCAGCGTATTTCTCAATGGGGAGACCCATTCATCCTTTCTGTTGGCGGTGGGGGTGGGGTGGGATATTACTTCACTCACCGGCTATTAATCAGAATGTTTATTTTTAATACGTGCCCCGCCCGATCCGTGGACTAACTGCGAACGGTACTGTTTGCAGGGTTCGAATTACACAGTGACTTTCGGGGGAGCCCTGTTTTCCGGTGCGCACAGCCTCTAAAACATACCATACACGGTAGTGCACGTCAGCGTGGCCAAGTTAAGGATGACTCTGAAAATCATGATGTTACTGTTACTATTAAAGATAGTTAATACTGTCTATAACATTTCATAGAGTCTAAATAACAATAATATAAGGACTGCGGTCAAGTGAGCCGCCTTTTGTTTCAAGCCAGCCGCACCAACATTTTAAGTGTGCCTGTATTATGAAACTGACAGCAAATGCTTTGAGTCCACTGAGAAAGTGAGTGGGTAACAGCTGCGGCCTGCAGGAAGGCGGAACTGGACGTCCAGCCCCGCCCACAAAGGTCCAGCCCCGCCCACAATCCCAAATATAGAAATGCTCCCCAAGTTACTCCATCCCTTCCCATCTTCCCTCTCGGCAAAAAGATAGGAAAAACCAAGTAGGAAAGTCATGTCTGTGAGTGAAATTACGTTGCTACAATAAATGCAATATATTAAAAACTTTATTCACATGTCATGGCGCTTTTGTTGCTGTATATTGTTGTTGTATAACTTTAGGGTGTTTTGGTAGGTTAATGGTCAACATTTACCTTGTGTGGTAACATTATCCTACACAACGTTAGCGTCAGCATTGTTAAGCATTAGCGTTGTTGTTGTAACTCTAATTTAGCAGTGTGTGTGTGTGTGTACACGTACACGGTCGTGGCGTATTCATTGCGTATGTATATATCTAAAGTGACGAACTTAGAAGTTTTATGAGATAGCTAAGTTATGTAACATAACAAAAAAGTTATCTAGTTAACGTGGAAATGTTGCATTTAAAGCTTATTTGAATAAATGAATTAACCTGAATGTAAAAGAACACTAATGCTAATAGGGCTTGTGTATCTTGAATCTAATGGTCAGTTGTTCTTCTGTTTTTGTGGATACGTCCACAGCATCCCACCCATTTCCTGGCCAGTGAAGATCCAGTTTTTCCGGCAGCACAGGAATATGATTGTCCTTGTTGTCCTTTCCGGACTACACAAAATCATACATTTCGCTACCATCTGAGAAATCACTTAGATGGAGCAGTCCACCATAGAGGTATGGTCTGAATTTACTGTAACATATTATTGGGAAAAAACTCTTATCCCTACCCCTCCCTTTTCCCCTACTACCTATTACAAGTACAAGTGCTTCTGTAGGTGCATCGTGTGTGAGGCTGTCAATAGCTCTAATGTAATAAATATATTGTCTTGCAGAATACCGTATCTGCAAATGCAGCCTCATATGCAGAGTCGTTTCCCATTTCCACTGCCTCACCTGTGACAAAACCATCATAAGGAGAGTTCATTGCTCACTTAAAGATCTGTACTGTAAGATCAACGTCTGTTCCCAAGAGCCCGGAAACAGCCCCCATTGCTCAGAGCCCCGTAACAGCCCCTGCTGCTCAGAGCCCGGGAACAGCCCCCGTTGCTCAGAGCTCAGAATTATTCCCACTTACCACTAGTCCCGAATCAGTCCCTATTGCCACACAGCAAGCATCCCAGCCACAAATTCATGTGCGTAGACCACAGCAGCATAAAATCCAGTGTGTACACTGTGGCCTTACACTTAATAGATGCAATTTAAGGTTGCATCTTAAGAGGAAACACACTGGGACAAAAGATATCACTGCTGAATACCATTTAAGTTCCCAGTGTATTGACCCACAAAATGGTATTTTTTGCAGTGAAAAAAACATTCACAGGACCAAGCACTCCAATCCATGTCATTAAAAAAACAGCTGGCACAAACCAACAGGTTATGTGTGAAACAGACTTGTGCAAGGCCAATGCCGAGTTTGTGGAAAGAAGCAACCTTATGGCGTTTGAGTGTCATCACCTGCGGTTGCTCACATATTGCCCACCTACCAGTACTGACACCACTGCACTTGAGGAAGACATTTTGAACCAAATGGTGCAGAAAAAGTGGTTTGGTGACGCAAAAAAAAAAAAAACATGCCAGCAATGACAAGCAGAAGCAAAAAATAAGGGAGTGCTTCTGTCATGTCTGGTTGATGTTGGTGGACCGCGCACCAAAAGATTCATTTTTGTATATGAGCCACACATTTCCTACTATAGTAGAATAGGTTGTGTGATGGTATCATATGACAGCAATAGAGTTGAATGGTGCTGCCAATGTGCAAAGCCCAGACAGTCATGCATTCATAAATGCATTGCCAAGTGGCATCTGTTTCAGATGGCCCCAGACCTTTTTAAAAATATCCATGGTATCGATGGTGAAGCCATTGAATCCAGTCCAAATGCTGCAGAGAATGTGGAGGAACTGGTACAGGAAGGAGCGCAATACCCACCGGAGGATCCAGTGCTGTCCCAAATGGTCAGACACATCTTCCGGAAGAAAATTCCTGCTAATCTCCCTCCTGATCTACTACAGTCAAAAAGTGACTTTCCACAGCACTTAATCCCAACCGAGACCATCTGCACAGAGTGCGCAGGCCAGACACCACTTGGCAAACCACAGCTCATCACCTCAAAAGCCAAAATTGTGACTGTGATGGACACAATAGAAGGTATTTTTTTCTCTTCCTTGTTTTTCATAACCCATTGCATATTTGTCAGTTGTGGCTTAGATATCCCTGTGTGATGTTAAAAACAGCATAAATAGGTGCATATTAGAGTTGTTGTGAAAAATGTTTTACAAATTTGCTGAAACGGCTTGAAACATTTAAAGTAATGAATATTAATATTAAATGTTGTCCAGGGCGTGCAGCAAACATGTATCATTGAAAATTGTCAACAGCTGACAGATCAATCTGCCATTGTTTATGCTTGTTGTTTGTTTTGTTTTTCTTTCTAGGAATATCATCCATCCATCCATTTTCTGTAACCGCTTATCCGTGAGGGTCGCGGGGAGCTGGAGCCTATCCCAGCTGACTTTGGGCGAGAGGCAGGGTACACCCTGGACAAGTCGCCAGTTCATCGCAGGGCTGACACATAGAGACAAACAACCACTCACACTCACATTCACACCTACGGGCAATTTAGAGTCACCAATTAACCTGCTGCATGTCTTTGGACTGTGGGAGGAAGCCGGAGTACCCGGAGAGAACCCACGCGGACACGAGGAGAACATGCAAACTCCACACAGAAAGGCCCTGCCGGCTCGGGGATTCGAACCCAGGACCTTCTTGCTGTGCGGCGGCAGCGCTAACCACTGTAGCGTCTAGGAATATCAACGTACTGCAAACATTGCTGTACCTGTGGTATGATCTACCGCCACCAGGAGTGGAGTGATGGAGTGCATAACTTTGATGACCATACTATTCTGTCATTGCATCTTTGTGTATTCCTTCAAAACACTCCCCAGGTAGAAACATTTCCACAAAGTTTCAATTCTTTCCAAAACCTAAACAAACTAGTAAAAAGACTAATCTGTTGTACATTTGAAATTACTTCTTATAGACCCACCAGTTCATTGGAAGTGCGGTAGACGTGCTGGAGAAGACCTGTGGAAAATCCTTCAGCCACAACTTGGACTGCTTCCATCCCCACACCATCGGCTGCCTCTGGGAGCACGGCCACTTCCATCCCCATACTAAGTATGGAGATTGATGCATTTTGTAACGAAGGTAGGCTGTTGCTACTTGTATTATGCTGCCATTCATCTAATTGGGCTTCTCTTACAGGTCATTTTCAATTGTGCAGTGACGATTGTGGTGGCATGAAGCACATGCTCCACAAGTGCTGGAAGCAGAGTGACAGACCTCCAGGTAAGAATGAAGGCCAAGTTACATGGGTATCTATATATAAAAACATAGTGTTTTTCATTTAACTGAGTTTTAAATTCATTTTTAAATTGTTTTATGTTTTGCCATCTTGTGCTATTGAAATTCATACTGTCATTTTTCAGCTCAACAATGTGTTGGATATCCAAAAACCAAAGGATGAGGTAATAGGTGTTGTGGGCACCTTGGTTTTAAAAAGGCTGGACTTCCTGGGACTTGGGTTAAACAGAGAAGTGGAGGCAAATGTTAGTGCACTTTCCACAAAGTTATTTGACTGTATTTCAGGTGTAATTGTCTATAATTCATACAACAATATGTTCTTATGTTACAGATCATCAACTGCTGTTTGTGGCTGGTGTCACAAATTGCAGGACACAGGGTATGTATGGATTTTTTTGTTATGTAGTACAGTATTTGATTAGTGAAAGTACAGTTTTATTAATTTTAAAGATACATAATAGAAACTTGTCTTCTTTGCTTTACAGGGAAAGGATGTTTTTTGCTGTGGATGGCTATGTCATTTCCACGTGGAAACAGCCCTTCACTATGATACCTCTTCTCTCACTGCCAGTAAGTTTTTACTTTCCCTAAATAAACAATGGAATGATCTATCTGTTGCACCTATAATTTTATTGTGTTGAACCTATACATAGTGACATCATCTGTGACTACGGTTAGGTGTTTTAAGTGTCTTAATGATGAAACTACAAGCTGTTGTTGTCATGGCAATGATGCAGGTTGATGCAGCCTCCAAAGACTGCATCTTATTCCCAATATGGAAACCAGGACACTGGATACTAGGTGTAAGTGTTAGAGGTGTCACATCAGTGTGCATGTGTTCATAATAATTTTATACTATTTTATCAAATTGTCACATCTTAACATATTAAGATTCAACTGGAAAGCCACACATTAGCATAAGAGATGCTCAGTTTCAAAAGTTTTGTCACAACTGTGTTCATGTGGAAGTTGTGCTTAATCACTGCTCGAGAAATCAGATGTCATAATCACAAATGTGCTTCCATTATCATGATATTACATATTTTACAGACCCTCCAGCCTAAACAACGGAGGATATGTGTGCTCGACTCCACCAAGCCTGCGGGTTTTGGAGATTTACACTATTTATCAATGCTCAGGTTTTCAGTCTGATATTGAGGATATGTTCATTGTTGCATGTGACTGTTGCACTGCATCTGAAGTTTAGGAACCGTTCACTGTTCCTAGTAGAGTTACATATTTTGGGAACCACTCACTGTTCCTAGTAGAGTTACATATTTTGGGAACCATTCACTGTTCCTTGTAGAGTTACATATTTCTTCTGCAGTGTTCTAAGGGAGCTCTCAGACTGCATTGTACATGTATTATCTGTCTGGTGCTGTGTTCATTATATTTGTGGTAACAATCTGCAGTCCTACTATGGACACATCTGCTCTTCATTTACCTTCATTCCAAATCCTTTAATTAATGTACATTAATTAATCCATCTTGCATTAAAAAAGATGAAAAACAGTTGATCAATAGTCATTGCAGATTCTAGTAAATTCAAAACCTGTAAATAGCTATTCAGAGCTACTGCTGAAGTTCCATGTTAAGTTCTCCATGAAGTTGTTGCTAGGATACAGACAAAAATCCTGAGGCACCTCTAACAATAATATCAGGAGACTTCCATCATTTGTCCCTGATGGATTCACTGGCAATGCGGTGGAGAGATGTGCACTCAAGATGGCAGAGGCCATTCTTACATCTTAGATCATCCACTTCATAACAAACATCTTGATGGACAAAAAAAAAAAAAAAAAAGCAGTGGTCGACGGCTCCTCTCTCTTTGCTGCAGGACAGAGAGATTCATGGATCCTTCATACCCACAGACATCAGGCTTTTTAATGGCCATACTGTATTTAAGGTTTGAAATTGCAATGACATATCTGTCTGCATCTAATAGAAAGATGTGCCACAACTGAGGAGGTGGTGGTGCCAGCTTCTGCTGGACAACATTGAACAACAAAGGTATAATAGATGATGGCCACAATGCATTTGGTGTACTGTTTTTTGTTTGTTTGTTTGTTTGTTTTTTGTTTTTGTTTTTTTTTTTTTGTTGTTCAGTGGTCTGATATCTGAGTATTTGTTTTTTTTGGAAGAGGAAACGTGAGTCCGAGTCCATAGACGAAAAGGAAAGGTACTGTACCAAAGTGACTGTTAAACCAGGGTATGAACCCAACCATGCATTCTGTGTCCAGTACTCTCCAATTTTGTTTATTAAAAGTTTGTGAGTTTAAAATGTTACATTAGAAGGATCTGGTATAACTAATATGACCTCTATGAACACTTCCATGTAGGAAGAGAAAACGGATGGAGAGAACTGAGCAGACGCTACAGCAACCCTCCCCACAAGACACTACCATCCAACATGAAGGAGAGGAAGACTTAGCACTTTCTATTGATATGGTATTTTATTAGAGGTTGTCCTGAGCGATGGAGATGTGGCAATACTGACCCTCTCCTTGGTGTGTCACCACTTCAAAGAAGTGGTGTCAACAGAGTACTTCAGAAGAAAAGCACAAAACACAAAACGTATGTTATACTTATAAACTGCACTTTTTTCCAAGTTAGATGAATTGGTCAAAATTGTTTTACAGGTGTTGCAACTTGGAGCAAGTTCACTGAAACATACCGAGCAGAGTTTTACAATACGTATTCCCTGGAAACGTGCAGAGAGTGCAACGAGACCTATAGAAACTGCCTTCTGGGTAAGCAAAATGTTAATATGATAGCTATTTTTATTATTACCTCCCAGAGATTGCAGTAGAGAACTGTTTCTTATCAAAATATTAAGTTGTTGGGGCGGACGTTTAGCTCAATTGGTAGAGCGTCCGATCCATGTATGGAGGCTGTTACTGTTAGTCCTCTGCAGTGGCCGCCGGTTCGACTCCCGCCTTCGGCACTTTGCTGCGTGTCATCCCCTCTCTCTCTGTCCTGTTTCCTGTCTAATCTCTGGCTGTCCTATCTAATAAAGGCAAAAATGCCAAAAAAATAACTTAAAAAAAAAATTAAGTTGTTGTAGGTAAGTGCATCCATAATTTGCAGAAATAATTCATGCAATAGTAAAATAATAGAAATATGGAAACACTCGTAACCCTTCAAAACTGACATAAGCAAACATTGCAATTATGAGAAATGAGATTCAAGAGACCCACCAAATAGAAAAAATGAAGTGGGGCTTCAAATAAGTACTGTTAATTAATTAATAAATCTTTTATTTACCCACAGGCTATGCAGGAAAGGGGAAAAGGGGAGCTGCGGGGAATTTACTCGGAAGATTCTCACCTGGGCTTTTGCTCAAAGTTTTGCCAAATGTGTGCAGGCATTCCTGAGTAAAGACTCTTGGATTGATCGGTGAGTATTTTTATCTCAATACAATTTTTAAAGCTCTCATATTCTTTGATTTTATTTTTTAGAAATGTTCATTTTAGTTACTTAGAAGACAGAATGACTACAAGCTATCAGTTATATTCTCAACAAATAATTATCCTTCCACTATTTCTTCCAGATTGAGTAAATGCGTTTATGACTAAATTAATAACTTTAGTTATCATTGACAAACATTCTACTTTTGTATCCGAATTGAGTGACATGTTATGCTTTCCAGAGAATAAATTGTTGAAATAAAAAAAATGTTCTTGAGTCATTTATCTCTAGACATCTGTAGTAAGATGCTGTAGATGATTTATCAGTCTGTGGTGGCAAGTGTGTTGTTTTATGCTGCAGTCTGCTGGGGAGGCAGCATCAGACACAAGGATGCACGGCAGCTGGGTAAACTACTTAGTGGTGTAGAGATGTACACTGAAGATGTGAGAGGCCATTCAGAACAACCACCAGGATCATCCACTTCATTACATCTTGATGGATAAAAAAAAAAAAAAAAAAAAAAAAACGGCAGTGGTGGATGTCTCCCCTTTCTTCACTGCAGGATGAAAAAAATAATTGTATATTTTTTGCAGGGATATGGCTTGGTCTGCATGGAGGCTGCACCAATGTTATAATTTTTTGCCTGACCTACTGCTAACTATTGCCTCCATAATTTAATCAGAAGAGTCTGTTCATTGGAGAAAGTCAGCGCTACTTTAATACTGAGCGAGCTAATTTCCGGTTTTCAAAATAAGACGTCGGTAATTCAAATCAATCAAGCTGATTTTAAGCTATTGGGTCACATTGTCTAGAAGCTATTGAACTAAATATTTTCCCCAATTTATTTTAATTTTTACTGTACAGTAACAACACTTTGGTCCATAATTTCTGACAATGGTTGATGCAGGTGACTTCAGGACCATCCTGACTACTCACTCACTCAGTATCAAGCATTTTTACTCTATCATTTTTGAGAAATTAAACCTCTAAGTTGCATTTTCTGGTGTATACTTATAGTCCACATTTTAGTTCATAAAAGTATACTTAAAGTATACTTTTATGAACTTAGAATTACTAAAACTAAAAAATACTAATTTTTTTTTGCTATTTTACTAGTTTACTTGTTGTTATACTTTAAGTATACTTGTAAGTTTGCTTAGCATATTACTTGTAGCATACTATTTATATACTTGAAATATTCTTCTTAAAGTATTCTTAAAGTTAACTCATACTGTATGTACACTAGACAGAATGTTGAGAACAAGTTTGATATATTTATATAACATTTTAAAAAAATACCATACTGTGTATTTACAAATACCTGCTTAAATCTTTGAAGATGTGCATTTCAAAAACATAGAGCCTCTATGAAATCAAGTCCTTCTTTGCTGAAAAAATGAAAGGAAAAAGTGCACATTTGCATGTAAAAATGTAAACAAAATAGTGTCTCCAACTGAGAACTGAAGTCTTTCCTTGTCAAAAAAAAGGTAAAAGATAAGTGCACATCTTTGGAACCAAAAATAAATAACTCGATAGAAACAAAAACACTACTTTCATGACTTCTTTTCAGTTACTTGCTTGGCATAGCTTATATTGTTGCATTTCTTTCTTATGATTCGTCTCACATCTTGCATGGTGGTGTCAGGGAACTTCGCCTGGGCATGGACTGTGAGTGAAAAAAACACACATACAAAACAAAACATCACTTCAATGTTATTTTTATTCACCATCCACAATTAACACACATGTCAAAGAAGCATGAAGGACGGTTTATCAGGTACATTTCTGAACTTAAATGCAATCAGCAAAAACTGCTATAGAGGGACTGCACATACATCACACCCCAATCAGCTAGACTGAATATGACAGTGTGGTAACTGAGTGGCAAAACAATGGGCAGCATGCCGGCGGTGACATCACGTGCAAACCCTCTATAATTTACGACAACTGAAAACATTATCTATTGTTTACCATCACATAGAAGCATTAGTATTTGTTGTTTTTTAGAATTATTTTATTTGTAGTACTGATAGTGTGTGAATGAGTGTGTGTCATTATAACTGTATGTTCTTTCCATATTAAAAGTGACAGTAATTGAATCAATATCATCTCCAACATTACAGTACATGGAACATTACAGTCATTTGCTAATAAAAGAAGGGGGGAAACAATATGTATGGATTTATTTTAGAATGAGTTTTGTCTTAAATTAAATGCATTCACCAAGTATAGCATCAAGCTTTGTGTTATCCAGTTGTGGCTTTGACTCCACATCTTTGTGAGCCCCTGACTGCCTCCCGGTCAAACTTGAATTGGACAGTGTTTCTCTACCGTAGATGAGCACCGCGAGATCCCCGATGTACAACGCTGACCTTGCAGTCTGCAGAGACTTCAGCTTTCGTCTTGGGACTTTTACATCATAGTCTGGCACAAGAGGCACCTACAAAACATTTGAATGTTACTCACCAAATAATGATTAAACAATTACATACAGTATTATTTGGATCTACTGTATCTATTCATCTGTGCAGTGAATATGCAGAGGCCTATAGTCTATAGACTAACTCCGTAACATGAGAAATCTGGGGGCGTCATCATACCATTTCCTAATCCATCATTAATGGTATACGTCCAGCACAAAGTTGATGAATATGCTTTCTTTCTAGCTTATGTGTACAATCAAAAGATGAAGAGGGAAATTGTAAAGCAAACCTTTCCCCACGTGGATAAATAACATACAGTATCCATGCATTTTGAGGTATTTACCATATCATCAGGGTCAGACAACACTTGAGGAGAGATGGGTACAGAAACTGGTGGGTCTACAGATGGTGTGGGTGTTGACCAGGTGGACGCAGGAGTTGAGATCTGAACTGTGATTTTTTTGATGGCATCTTTCAGCTGTGTCACTACTGCTGGAAGCTCTGTAAAGGGAATGAAAACCAGTGAACAAAAGCTTTGTGTCATTACTGTGTTCTGAGACCATTTTAAAACATTACATTAGTCTTTTGTGTTATGAAGAGCATGGCTGGAGGTGGAGCTGATTAAAGAGGAACAGGAAGTAGGAGGAGACTGAATCAGCCGTAACCTATAAATAGAAGATTGAGGCCAGGTGTGGGCCCTTTTCCACACTTGGCAGCAGATCCCAGCTCTCCCTGACAGCAATTGTTTGTCTGTGTGATTTG